>DWRA01004811.1:0-10477 GCA_018250295.1 Spathilepia clonius
GTCGTAAAATAACGTGAAAGAATTGCAAGTGAGAAATAATTCTATATTCATTTTCCATTGGAAATGTTTAGGTATGAAGAATTTAAAATGAAATATCACTTTCATAAGACTATTTCAATGTTGTAAATATTTACTTTTGACTTTGGTCCGTCAGTATGACAATTGATGTTGTTTTGACGTGTAACATTTTGGTAAAAATTAAGCTCATACAGCCGTCGGTAAATAATAAAGTATCTTAATTAATAATTTAAATATAATGAGATCACGTTATTATCTCTGTAAAAAATAATAGTAAATATTGTAGTAATTAAAAGAAGTCCTAGTAGAAAAATAATGTTTTAAAATTATTTTGAGTCACACAGACCCATCTAGTGGCCAACCAGAGAATGCTTTATCAGTTTCATAGTTATTTGATAGGTCATTGAGTATCCAAAAACCCAACGTTAGATAAACGACGTTTCACTAATGCATAACTTTATCGAATTATTAGCTATTGCGGATTTAACTTTTGGACTCAGAAACCGGCCATTAGATGATGAGACGACTATCTCAGTTCTCAGGAGGGGCAACTTATCTGTAATCAAATTGGAATCGGGTTTAGATGTATATGAACAGCAGTAACCGCTCATTTGCTACTTTTATCTTATAAAAAATGTCAGGCCTGGAATCGGACCCGATCTCTTTTCGTTTCAAACCTACCGTTCGGTGTCCGTTCCATGACGAATACCTACATCAAACCTAAATAAAGTACGCGGATAAAATATGTTAAAAAATTCTAAGAATTGTTACATATTTTTATTTTACTAGAATTATAAGGAACGTTTAAATATTATTATCCATCACATGCTGAGTAGTGTAACACACTGTGCTGGACCACCGCCAAATATCCCAGCTCCTCTCTCAATGATATTTCATTCATAATCACTCAGGGGATTACTCACTATAATGTGTTGATTTTTTGTTGATTTTCCGGGTTCCGACAACAGACAAACGAACAAATCTTAGCGAGAAATCTGTCCTGCAAAACCAAATGCTGCAAATCGAATATAATATTGGTACAATACTGAGATTAAGTGTACAGGGCTATAAAGCGGACATTAATAAGATTTTCATACAAAAACATCATCCCACTTCACATTAACACCTCTGAATGTTTTACATACGTATACAACAACTTGCTATGTTGTAATGTTGAATTGGATTTTATTTAACAAACGTAAAGATTTGTTTTTCACTTAAATTTTGGCTGAGATGATTAAGTACCATTTACGTATTTTTAAACTTACAGCGCCATCTGCAATAAAACTGTTGAACAAAGCGAATACTACGCAAAGCGAATACTACGCCATCTCTTCTCTCTTGGATACACTACTCAGTAGCAAACCCAAACATTTGGATAAGGAAGTGCTTTGTTCATAGCGTCTTCATTCGCAGCTATTCAGATAGGTGGCGCTTTGCGTTATGTCCTGCAAATACAAAATATGATTACTGTTTTTACATCATTTTCAATTGACTTTCATATTTCGGCCTTGTAAAACTATTTGAACGCGATGTTATATTTTTATTACAGCATCAAAATAAGTATATCGACCAATTTAATTTTGAACATTAAATGTATAGGTACTTATATATTTAATGTTCAAAATTAAATTACTTATAGTTTTATCATAATAATTTTGATGAAGTGTGTCAGCTCGACAATTATCATGAAATTGATTACTCATACTATCCACCATTTTGTTTGTATAATTTGGAATATTTCGAATTTCGTTGTATTTTTTCCTCGAAACCTGTAGTAGGTATCTCTGCATGTCACAAATATGCAGATGTACCAAATATGTACCTATGTAGACGCAGATTTAAACTGTTAAAAGAGCTATGGTGTAAAATATTTCTCTTCGTTAATTTGGCACACAATGAAGTCTTTAGGAAGCCTAATTTTTTCACATTTAATGTTATCAGCATTAAACTTGTAGCTACTTTATTAACACTTACTTAAAACCGAAGGGAAGCATTTTAATTTAAAAAAGCATTTAGAGCGCATACATTAAAAACAATTGACAACCATCTTTCATTAATTTTATAGGCAATTTGTACAACAATAAAAATGGTATGTTAATGAAAATATTAGACAATTGTTCTGCAGTTGGCAGTCTCGGAGGCTGACAGATCAATGTCGGGTTAGGCGGAACCACTGGCTTGGCATGCCACCAAACTTGTATGCCGCTGTGTCACTAAATTCTGAACCTTATTTCGAACCCAGAACAAAGTAAAGAATGCAGTAATAAAGTGTTTGGCCTCTACCGAGATCGCATTCAAATTGTTCGCGCGAGCGTAACTTTCCATCTGTTTGTTTTACATCGATTTGTTATTTTAATAAACATAGTTAGCATTATGTTTTATAATTGGTCCGTTGGTAGTTTAAAACTTATTATTAATATGCTAAGTCGTGAACTGATGTGTCAGACGTCCGATCAAGACGTTTTGAACGAATTAAAACTGTATCAAGTAGTAAAACACAAACAAATTCATTTACGTAACATTTCAAATATATAAATTTAAATAGTTTTACATGTATATAAAACATCTAGTTTTCGTAGTTACACTGACCAATGGTAGCAAAGCATATTATACAAAACGTATGCAATTCACTGTTACCTACTTTAAAAATGAATTTCAATATGATAAATACATACAGCCTATTCCGTTAATCTGAGCCGTACACAAATTTGAGCCGTAGGCAACCTAACAATAATTAACTGCTGCAATCAGTTTAACTGCGGCGGCAACATCAGTAAACTTTTATCTATCTTCGAACAGTAGCTATTATAAGTTTTAGTTTAAAGTTGTTCTAGTTTAAAAGTGTGATAATTCCGAGATATGAATATGTACCTACACATGTGTTTCAGCTTAGTCCACAAGTATAGCAACGTATCTATGATCGACCTTAGGTAGACCACTTGATCAAAGATGGATTGATTACGAATTTCAGAATGTAATATGCATGATGTGGAACGAAATTCCTCCCGAAGTATTCCCGGAACGGCACTACATAGGGCTCTTCAACCGAGGTGCAAAAAGAGCTCTTCTTCAAAGCTGGTGATGCATTGACAACCCTGGTGTTGCAAATTTCAATAGGCGACGGTGACTACTTTTCATCAGGGGGGCCGTCTGTTTTATAGTTAGGTTAACTGAAAAAAACTGCGCGCTCGGTACTGACTAAGTATTTGGTGAGCCGTATACTCTTTTGCTGTCACACATAAAACAAAAACGCAACTCAACTTCAGTGAATCTATGCAAGATCTATGTACATGTTCCTTGATAATAATCTCTGCCGCTATCTGTCATACGGTCATACGCCGCCGTCCCGGTACGCGGTCCCGTATTTTTAGCACTTAGCGAGTGCCCGCGCGTCGCGCTCACGCATCGCACGTATCCGTTCTACGTGCAAGTGTTTAGTGGAGTTGAGCAGTGAGACAACAGTGAGATGTGTGTGTTATGACGAACACCCCAACCCAGCCATGGACCACTTCAGGAAGCGACAGCGGCATCGCAAACACAGGCGGGTGCGTTCGACCAGTCTCCTCGACTTAGGTTATGTTGTTGCGAGTTGTCCAGCTGTTTTCAAAACACAGGAAAAAAACCTCTCTGCTCACGCGGGTCTATCGGGCAGCAATCTCTTCGGAATGCTGGAATGTTAGTATGCGGTCGATTCAGCACCGAGAATGCAGCTGTCATTTCAAATTCATAACTTTTCCATGGAATAATGACTTAAGTGAACATCGCGGTAATGTCATCTTAGATGCAGAAGACTTGTTATCTAACGTTTGGGATAGGTAATTACACAAAATGATGCTATTATTATTTTTGCGTCACATGTATGTCGTGTATGAAACTAAGGTCAGGTAGAAAGTAACTATTACAAGTATGTATGTCACTAGATTATCTGTTGGTTTGTTTGTAATCCACATAAACAAATGGACAAAGTTTAATCAAACAACCAAATAACAACTACCTACACGATATCGTATAGGTACATTGGTCGGTTGATAGACGTTAGTTTGAGATTAATGAGCTGTTTAGATTATCTTTCTCTGCACTTAAAAAGCTAAAAATACCGTATGGTCTTTTTTCCAAAAAGTCTATAAAATATACATATTTTTTTTTATACAATGCCACCCGTGATCGACCCCAGATAACATTAGAATCCCAGCTGAAGTCGAACACAGATGCGTTGCTACCCCTGAGGACTAAGTCGGAATGCCTCGTTAAGTTTATCTTACTTACCACAGCCTTCAAACCAGAAGACAGCAGCGCTTAACACTGCTGCTATTAGACAGAAATAACTGTGGCGGTGGTGCCCCCCAAGACGAACTACAAAAGGTTCTACCACCCTTAAAGTTAAAACATTAACAGTTTATCATATTTCTGTAGGGCATCGTTCATATTTTAACCTATTCTCCTAATAAATTGTCCCTACCGTCCATAGACATCTGTAATCAACTCCAGATAGTATGACTAAAATCTACACGAGAGAATTCCGAAGTATGTAAGTTTTCATGCCAATTTTTCTTCATTTTGAAAGCAAGTGATAAGTGATTAATTACATTATTTATTAGAATGTACGCCCTGAACATTAAATACTAAGCGAACATTGTTCTTTTAAATAATTTAGAAAGTAATGTTTAATTTAGAATACCCCCTTTTCGGTTATCAAAGCCATTTAACAGGTAACAGCAATGCTACTCGCTGCTGTTTTGAAGTGTGGTAAGAAAGAGAAATTTCCAGGAGACTCCCAGTTTAGATTGAATATATATTTATATGGATGTAGTGGCCACTTACCATGGAGAGAAATGCTCATTAGGTAATTCGATGTTCCAAAAAATGACTTATGTTACGAATAATAACTGACACAATCATGGTTTGATTTTTCGATTATTTTATAATATACATAGAAGTAGCGAATGAGCATACAATTTATCTGTTGGTAAGTGGTTTCTGCAGCCCATGGACAAGTAAATTAAAGTCAAAGTAGTCAAAATAAGACATTATGTCCAAATTAGTGACATTTAGAGCATTCACGAAATTTACCATAGCTTTCAATTACTCGTACAAGTGCCAGTCTGAAAATAAGCTTAGGAGAAATTATATTTTTTGAAACTCCAAATTTATATACGAAGCTGTGAGCAAAAGCCAATTACATGCATAATTGTATTTCGTGGGATTCTCGTTTTATGAATGATCGTGAGTCAGATGTAGTAAACGCGTATACTTCGTGGCTTCGGAAATTCCGAAGGGGAAAACGATAAAGCTTTATATTTAAGTAGCTCGTATATTCAGTTCGGCGGTGTCAACCCATATTTGTGCCACGCTGCAACGGGGCATCATATAGTGAGAAGAGTTTAAGCAATTATCAACCACACTGACCAAGTGAGAATTAATAAACTTCAAACACATTTGATACCTTTTCTTAAAGAACTCTCAGACATGTAGGTTTCCTCGTGACGTTTTCCTTAACCCCTTAAGCAAATGATAATTAATTTCCAATACTCATATAACTTTGAAAAATTAGAGGTCGGTGGGGGGTTGAATCTCGGACTCCCCGATCAAGAGGATATCACTGTTACTACTGTGGTTATCACTGCTATCATTGCGTATGTTTCCGTTTGGTAGATATTGTTACTATGAAAGATAATTTTATTGATGAAGGTAAATGACAACTTAAATCTCTTTTTCTATAACTTAGTAATTTAGCATCTTTAAAAGTACCAGACAAGCAGTGCCACCCATGGACATTGGATAAAGATTGAAATCGGCCAAGAATGCGTTATCGCTACTTAGGATTAACGCAAATTTGTTATTACAACTAACTAATTTAATTGTGTAGTAGCAGCAAGCGAGCTTTCAGATCACCTGATAGTAAGTGCCTACTGCCACCCATCGATATCTGTAATCTACCACAGATTTGTAGCTACCCATGAGGACTAAGTTGGAACAATACAATAAATATGTCTCCCTTGTCACATATTTCCAACCAGAATAAAGCAACGCGTAATATTGTTTCTAATAAGTACATATGGATGGGGCAGTGGTGCCTCTGAAGTCGAACCATAACAGATTCTACCACAAACATACTTGTACAAAGTTCCACCTCTCATCTTTTATTGTCATAACGTCAATTTACATATCATAGTCTTACAACTGTGAGTGAAGTGGTTGTAACATGGATATATAGACAAATAGACAGACAGATCAAAAGTATACGAGATGATTTTTTCCATTTAGCCACATTACTCAAAAATTGTGTCACTAATTGCATGATTAATCATCCACACTACTCAAGGATATAAGTTAACCTTTGTTAATATTCTACAAAGTATGTTTCAAAGTATCAATCCATAACGCAGAGTATTACAAGAGCGTGCCTTACCCATCTTAGGATTAATGCAAACTTGAGATCGGCATCGTTTCAACTTCCTAAACATAAAGCCATCTTTTGAAAATTCACATAATTATACATACAACAAACAATAGTTTTAAGACATCCGGAGCACCCATCGTGCCTGTCTTCGTGTTGATACGTATTCTAAATTATATGTCGCCGTAAACATCTGCTCACTATCGGTAGTAAGGCGTCTGCGCCATAGACTCGCTCTATATTATAATTACTCTGAAATCTGTGAGGTTCCGTTCTCGAGACAATAAAATTTTATTTTTACGTCGCTAATTGGTGATTAACGCGGATTGACAACACTGTCACCTACTTTACTCATCAGGTCTACAGAAAATATGCCATTTTCTACGTAAAAGTGGAAGTGGTATAGTGTGTTTATTGTAAAACGGTTCTTACAACGAAAAGTGTGAGTTCTAAATTTTTTAGGATTCGTAATTCTGTAGCAAAAAAATTTAAAATTATTTGCTGCTTAGTAATTTTTGAAAGGTGTGGTAAGGGAGGGCCAATTATGATTTTAGACTTATATTATCGCGGGATTGATACATTTTGTTATTTAACGGGTACTCACGATACGATGTTTTGATTTCTCACTTGCCAATATTTCGACCCAGTTGCATGGATCGTGGTCACCCGTTACATAACAAAATGTAAAAAATATAAGAGGCATTCCAATGTAATCCTTAGAAGTAGCAATCCTATTTTTAATTACAGATGTCCATGAAAGACAATCGCCACTTACAATCTAGTCTACCACCGTACTGTATACACAGACTGAAAACTTTGTTAGGTGTCATATCTTCGAATAGAATTATTTCTTTAAATTTTTAAATGTCCATTACAAATAGTCAAAATACACAATTTTTGCCTACCAAAGATCGAAACTTTACAATTTTCAATATCGTTTTTTTTAATGTTATGAACATGGCCGAATTAAATAAATGCAGTTATTCTAAAGTCACAACGAGATAACTTAAATTAATTAATTAGTGTACATGGTATAAACATTGTTGTTACATTTAAATAGTCAATGAAATTAATTAACAATATTGAAGCATCTTTATTATACCATAACATAATTATATTGATACATCTATAAAAATGTCTTTTCCATCGACGTTGTAATTCTTGTTCAACTAAGAAGTCCGAAAAGCTAGGTTTTAGTTATGTAGTATGTACATATATGTAGTATAGACATACAGTGAAAAGTCTTTGGAAACTCGACCGCTATTTCCCAGTGGGCCCGACCTCTTGCATAAAGGGACAAGACAGCTGGTATTTCAGTATACATGCAAACGTGTAGAACCACCTCCGTCGCCATACCTATTTCTACCCAACAACAAAAGCGTTAGCCCTGCTGTGGTGCTTGTGAAACGATGTGGTGAGATTATTACACGAGGCATTCCAACTTAATTCGTATCAGTGCACCTATGACTATACGATACACATTCTTTTGGAATTAATATCTATAGACATCATGGGCCAAGGTGCCATTTGTTGCTTATATTTATTCAAATAAGTGTAAACATTGTTCAAATTTGATGCACAAATCATCCATTACTTCGCCACATAACTAACGTCTAGCATGCACACACATAACATCATAGTGTCAGTATGAAACGTGTCAAAATCTATTGACCGAAAGGTCAATTAAAGAGGGATTTAGATATGTCCAGACCGCGTTGAAAATGCTTAAGGATATCGTCCGATTCCGTCGAATAGACATGACCTCCAACTATGAAAAGACGGAAAATATAAGCCGAATGTGTCAGTACCCTAAGCCAAGAGGACGTCGACGTCACAACTGGGTCAACGACGTCTCCGGCGCGGCGGACACAATCGATTCAATACACGCGCATGCGTTACCACACACATAGGAATATCGACTCTACAACCCATCAACAAAGTGTACGATGCATTGGAATTTAATTGGACATGTGTTCTATCGGACAATGTACAGATTTGACTGTGAATTGCATGCCAAAACCAACCGTATGATGTACGACAAGGGTTCACAATGTCTAGCGTTCAAATGAGAGTTACGATTTATGATTTACGTTGAGCGATGACCACCGATTGTTTTGACACGGACAATGCGGCCTTCTATAAAATTAAAGTTGGTAACCGTTTTTCTTAATAGATTTTAAAAATGAATTAAATCTGTTCTTTACAGAAAAATCGTCTATAATCGGAACCATTTCGTATAATTTTCTAGGCTACGAAGTAGTGTAGAGAAATTCGTTTCTTGAGATTTTGTTATTTGTTAATACATGTGTCAGTTTACGTATTCCATATCCCATTCCTGGGCTGCGGGTCTCTTGTACAACCACAAGAGAGCTGGAGTATACTCCACCATTAAAGCTACTTTACAATACATAATTTTTGTTTAGATTGACTTTTATCTGATGTCGTCGATAAACACCTTCCTACTCTTGAGAATTTTATTAGATTGTCTCCGTTATATCTAAAGAATTTAGGATATATGAATATCGAACCACAAACATGGTATCCGTTTCCTCTACAATTCTGCAATTACGTGTTACACAGTGAACAAAACACGATATACAAATAATTTAATAAAACATGTAATTGAAAATGAGGTAGCAGATAATGTAATATACAATGAAATATCTACTTACATATGTGTGTATTTATAATGCTTTCTACACTTATAGCTCACTAGGATTTTTTTGTATTGTGAGTGCCAACGGCAGTCACAAAGAAGAATACACAAACATCCAAATCCTGATATGTCTAGATCAATCATTTTGATATTTGTCTGGCCGGGGGTCGAACCCCGAACTTAATGCGTGTCAGACCGGTATGGCCACACTCCGCTACGCAGGTCATCATATTTACCAGATGATATAACGTCTTAATAAATTACACTGTTTGGCATTTAGGAATACCTGACTTCCATGGAAAAACTATACGCGGAAAAGTAAAAGTATAGAACGGATTAGGCTTGTACAACGTCACTCTATACAAATAAATAAAATTAAAGTGTCTGTTTGTAATATCAAAATAACGGTTCTTACTAAACGCACACGGCAGTATATACGATACTTTACACAAAAATTAATTAAGATTTTCGTCTGTCTGTTAATCTGAATTAATCTCCAACAAGGCCAGTCGCATTTTAGCAGATTTTCACTGGCAGATAGTAGATGATATGAGGAGTAACTTGGGCTACTTTTATTTTAGGAAATGTTTTAGGGTTCCTCATAAAAATAAAGTAACAGCCATGAAATCTATCGCACGCGCCCCATTTTTTCAAAACTGTAGAAAGTATAAAATTTCGGTTATATTTATGTCATGTTATTTTTTTCTATATGCGGTTTCCGCAGGGCTGAGTTAGTACGTTAATAAAATCCTACCGTTATCAATCATTTAGTGTCGCACTAGATATGGCTCTCTTCTGATAATAAGATCTGACCTACTAGCCCACAACACTAACCATTTTTTAGGGCTCTGTAGCCAAATGAGAAAAATCGGAATCCTTATAGATGCTTCATGTCTGTCTGTCCGTCCGTCTGTCCGTATGTCACAGCCTCTTTATTCGAAAACTATTAAGACTACAGAGTTGAAACTTGGTAGGTAAGTGTATTCTGTAAGCTGCTTTTCGAATTATGTACAAAAATAAAAATATATTAAATTTAGGTGGGCTACTAATATTAATAAATAGAACTGAAACTCAAAAAAATTTTTTTCATCTTACCTACACGTGTGGGATATTTACAGAAAGGTCTTTAAAAATGACATTGAGGTTTTTAAAAATCATTTTTTCTCAAAGTCGATTGTTTGAGAAATAAGCCCTTTCAAAGCGGTAAAATGTGTGTGTCCCTCCCTCTAACTTTTAAAGAAAAACTTTCAACGAAAATTGGTTCGAACAAGTTCCGGTTGACAGTTTTTGAGTTATAGCACTTTTTCTAAAACCGAATAATGTAATTTTGTAATTCATACAAACACTATGAAAAACAAACTTATTTTGGTAGTTGGAAAACTTTATTTATTATTTAATGATAA
>DWRA01004812.1:0-10473 GCA_018250295.1 Spathilepia clonius
GGGTGGATCACAAATGTCCATGGGCGGCAGTTGCCACATACCATCAGGTGGTCTGTATGCTCGTTTGCTACTCCATCATATAAAAAAATATATACTATGATTACTGAATACAGCAAAGACAGTTGTCTGTTTATAGCAGACATTTACCATCTCAGTACTTCATAACTATTAGAATATTCTTTGTGATTGCCTTATAGATACTTAAAAAATTATTCCATTTAATCTTAATATACTTAAATGAATTCATACAACATCCGGCAAAAAAATATAATTTAATTAAAACGAACATCATTGTCTTCTCGGAACGTAATAAGAGAGTGACGAGTTTCCACTAATGAGTACCAAATTCGTCGTGCCTTAATATACCTGTATTATGAAAACGATGTTGGCACTTTTTTGTTCTGTTCTAAGATGTGGTAAGACAAGCTTAGTTATACTTATCTTTGTTTTTGAGTTTTGGAGATTAAAACAAAAGTTTGTCGAAAAGTACCTGCTGTTGATTCTACTTAACACTATGTGGAATGCATACATCTTTCATATTATATAAAAACCTAGAGAACGTAAGGTTTTTGATTAAATAAGATGACATTAAAAAATGCTGAGGTAATACCTAAAGATAGGAGAGACTATTATAGGCATATTAGTAGTATTATGTATAGAATTTTTACAAAGGATCCAAAACATCATATCTCCTAATACCCATTATTAATAATATTAATCTTCCTGATTTTTGCCTATCAAAGATCAAAATTGGACAATTTCTACTAGTGCCCTAGTATTAATAAATAATCAATCTATCTTACGGTTTTACTTGGCAATTATCGAATTTTGACAACTTTTGCCTTCTAGACGTCATGAAATTTCTGGTAGGAAAATAATTAGACAAATCGACTATTTATTAATAACGGGCTTCAGTGATGTACGAATCAAAAAGGAACAATACATAATGAATGTAATTAGGAGTGGCCGCATATGAACTGGAAGAGAAAGTGTAACAAATTTAAATGTTTTGCGCAGACCGCGGGTGCATGAGACAATAATCATGACGGACCTGATAAGAGTTTCATAAAGAGTCGTTACACAACACGGTCCAATCTATGGCGAATAAAAATCAAAGTCAAATTTAATGGAAGGTGATCTTATTAGTTATGCAATTCGAGAGGTGTATTCATAAGAAATGTGGCCCACAAAGATTTGAGCAATACGCGTGGTTGTTTAAAATAAATACGTACACTACATAGTCATTCGACCGCTCTTTTTTGATTTTCCACTCGCTTTCACCCGCTTATTTCACGTTATTATGATGTCCGGTATACGTAATCGAACCAGTATTTTTGAGATACAAGAACTGGCTAATCAGCTCTAATTAAATTTTTAATTACCTTACCAAATTACTAAAATACATTTGTAATCTTTGTCTTTCTTTAATTGCTCGCTTGACCTATAATCTCTCATTTACCCATATCTACGACACAATGAGTCTGCAATGGGGCCTTGAATAGTGACAACTCATGTAGAAATATACATATTTTAGATTTTATTTCTAGTAGTACATGAACATTCAGTCTACCTCATGGTAAGTACTGCCCTCATGTTCATCTGCAATCAACCCCAGGTAAGATTAGAGTCCTACATAATGGCAACAGATGCGTTGCTACCCCTGAGGACTAATTTGCAACGCTTCAGATAAGTACCTATGCTTATCACACCCTTCAAACCAAAACAAAACAGAGCTCGATACTGCTGTTATTAGGTAAAAATTAGTGCGGCTGAGGTAGCTCCGGAGTCGAATCACTAAGGATCGTAACATCTGGTGTCTCATATGTTAAATTAACAATAAAAACTCTTCAAACAACACAAAAATTTCAGCACAATACTTCCATATTTCCGACAAAATTAAATACGAGTTTACAAAAAATGTAAAAAAACAAAAATATTATTCAACTGAAGCATATTTTGGACTTGTTAAAACAACCGAAACACCAAACTCGAGGTGCTTACTATAATAACAGGCATTAAAGAGTTCTATCCATTCCGTGGCTCCATGATAAAATCAGCGAAATGATGGTATAATTCAATTGTAGTATTGTCATCCACATTATAAACAGTTGCAACGTACTGTTTAACATAGGCTTAGATATTACGTGTGTAAACAAATAAATGAAGCGTGCCTCTAAACCCCGCAAACCCACACTATGTCACTACACTCGAATAGATTTAAATGGTTTCATAATGTATTTATCCGTAATTCCCATGCGCCATTATTAAATACCAGATAATAATGGTGAATATAATTTTAATTCATCGACAGTCCTTTGTAACTCGACTTCGAAGCTACCAGCGCTGCATCTATTTCTGCCTTGTAACAGCAATGCTAAGCGCCTAAGGTGTCTTTGGTTTAAAACCTTTCCAGAATTTTTTTAAAGGCATTACCCTTAACCCTTCAGGGTGAGTAGCATACCAACTACAACAACCGCAGGTCTTCAATCCTATCTAGGTTGTTTAGAGATGACCATGATCAGCGCTGGTTACCTCAAGTAGATAGCATGCTGCCTTTGTTACTTACACAGCATGAATAATTTCTTCATTTAAAACAACAAAGCTATAAATCATTGATTATATTTCTGAAATCTTATGTATTTATAGTATGACCTTGCATCAACGGTCTGGTTGCATGCAAATCGTCTGTACATACCTTCTAACCCGTTATCGTATCAAATGCACGCTTCCAAAGAACTTGGCCTTTTACCGGTCATTACGGATGCTATTCATTGTATCACTTAGCTAGAGTCATCAAGTTCTCGTTTATCTTCAGCAACGTTATTGATTTACTAATATCGGCATATGACTCAATTAAAAACAATTTGTTAATTCATTTGTACTTTTTGAAACTACTAAATTTAATAGTTGAAAGTCATTCAGTACACTAAATATTTTAAAAGTAAATAGTAAAGCGTTCTATGTTATTTTATTTCAAAATAAATCGATTTCGCACATACACCTATACACAAATCGTATAGAACAAGGATTACAAAAAGCCGAACTTTAAGCCTAATGGCGAGTACTCTCTACTAGTTGACTCTCGGGTAAACGACAATTTATGGTAGGCACTTACATACAAACAATAAAGTAACAATTTTATAAATGTTAAACTTTAATCCATGGCAAAGTCACTGTGGACGTATCCAATTTCCTGTATGGACGGCAGATCCGTTCTTTAGAAGTATTAAAGTTTTCTTTTTACAAACACTATCTACGCTTATAACTTAGTAACAATTTTTTTATTAGTTTAATATGTACACAGGACACTGATCAGGATAATCGTAAACTAACAAAACAATATTTTTTTCGTAAGTTGTTACAAAAAATAATAACTTCCAAGATTTTACTATAATGCTGTCAATGAAATGAGATGTAATATAAAGTAGTAATCATGTAGTAATTAATTTAACAATTCACAAGTAAAACCAATAAAAGCGTGTTAAAATGGAATTTGCTTCATTTTTTTATCATTGGTTTTATCTTAATACAAAAATATAAGGACTCTTTATTGCACACATCGTACAGGTTTAATTAATGCAGTAGGTGTACGAATGAAGTCGTGGCCTCATTTAATTTATTAATAACAGTAATTCTATTCCCATTTTAAAAGAAAGTTGCTTTCCTTCGATTGGGATTTGTATTTATTAAATCGAATAGTCGAAACTGGAACTGGTTAACTTTTGCAAACTGACACTCAACTCAAAAATTCAGCTAACTAAAATAGTTATGCGGTCTTCTATTTTCAAACTAAGAGATTTGCTCTGAAATTAATATCAGACCTAGCATCAGGCATCGCGCACATCAAAGCAAGTAGGTACAATTAATTTGTCGTAGAGGGAATGTGTTCAGCCGAGAGATGCTTGCGGCCTGTTGCCTTGTTAACATTATTGTGGGTATGGAACCTCGTGTTGCGGCAAACTAACTAATAACATGATACGCGGGATCGTAAATGTAAGACTGAATTTAACCGCGCTAACAAAGGCTTACCTTTTTATCAAATTAATGAATGTATCTTTACACATTTGGTTCCTTCGAAATCCGGTCGCATACTTTGACGCGCGCAAAAATAAAAACCTACTTTTCTTGACTTTAATCACTTTCCGTTTAAGGATAAACGGAGAATGCGGTTTGTGTTTATTCTTTAAAAGTGTATAATTGTTACATTAATTAGGAATACACGATAAAAGAAAATATTGATGAGAAGCTGGAATTAATTTGTATCGTCTGACTATGACTATAACCGTGGTGCCTAGCGCAGGATACCGTTAGGAAAACTGTAAAGAGCACATTGTTCGAGTGCAGTGGGGTAATGTAACGATTACAAAATGTAACATTTGTGTCACGACGGCAGTCGATTGTCGCCATTCTTAAAACAAGAGTGCCTTCCACACGCTACCTGGGTGGGGTGCGCTGGTGACCACCTCGGACGGTCAGTGATTCCTTCGCTAGTGATCGCGTGCGCGCGTCTCAACAGTCACTTTCGAGACCACACACCTCACCGTAAGTTTTTTTAAAGTGCGAATCGTAACTGCTATTGCCGTCGAAAATGGAGTGCTTTTAATACCGTTGCGTGTTTCGGCTTACGGCAATTCTTGTTAGTGCATTTTGAATTGATAGCGGATTTGCATAGCGAGTTCTGGATATAGCACGGCGAATTTAATCGCTTGTCTGATTTATTTGGCTATTTGAGATACGGTTTTCATAACTTTGTGCACTCATATTTGTCTGTCACCAGTTTCATCCGCTTTGCACTAATCCAAAGAGTCAATTTAGTAATGGATTGGGTAGGCGTAATATTCAAAATTGATTCATTTGTATAAAACAATTTTATTATGATCTTTAGGGTGATGATTCGGTCGTAATATTTAGATACAATTAATTGATTGCAAATTAGATAAACAATAAAAGTGATAATTTTTATAAATATAATTTATGATATTTAATATTTTAGTGGTAAAAACGATTAAATTTGTAAAAACAAATTTTAAAGTTTGATACATTTTCATCTACTTGAGTTTATACGAGTTATTTTAATAATAGATGATACAATATCAATTACGCTGATTGATTTGCATTAAATTTATTTTAGTCAGATCATTCATCCTAGATAGGATCGTAAAAAGTTACAGTAATTTATTATTTTTATTGTCTCGTAATTTATAGTTTATTCGTTCTTTATACATGCTTTATTGAGTTCGACTCAGTGAAATATAAAATAATTTACTCGAGTAAACGTGTATATTTAGTGCATGGATTTATTAGAACTGTTTTTGCGGCGCTAACATCTGATTTCATAATATAATCAGCTTGATTGTGATTTTGTATACCTGTGTTATGTTGCGTTAACATTAACTTGTTTGTTATCAGACGAATTATACATATTTGATACAATGTAATCTCGTAATTAAAAATTACCTCAAGTGTTTCATCGAAGAAAAAAGATTAGGGTACGTTGATAATAGAAATCGATAAGTCAGGGTCAGTAACTTTATTGGTTTTTATGTTTCCTAATCAGCAGCAATAAAACAATTCCGTTTGAATCGGTTCATTAATTTTTTTCGGGGCGTTATATTGGTTAATTTGTTTTATATTTGAATCAAACTTACATATGCCTCATTTTATATATATATATATGTCATAGTGTTTTTTGAAGGTGACTTTTAGGAGCGTTGTTTTTTTATAATTACAGTTGGTTTATAACCTCGATTCTAGAAGGCGTTATCTGCATATGACGCTTGCTAGGTAATAAATAAATTTCGACCATTTGACATTTCGTGAACTTCCTAATTCGTTGATAATCGAGAGCAATCATTTTAATATATCTGAATCGTAATCAAATTAGTCATACAACCGGCCAATATATCTTGGTCGACCGTTCGAACGTTATTCGTGTCGTGTCACAAAGGGTGACTACGAGAATAATAGTCAATTTGACACCGGCGAAGGTTCCACTGGAGCGTACAATTTTCCGTGACCGTTGAAAATCCGTGACCTTAGCGTCTAATTTTATAAACGAAAGTGGATACCGATAATGACCACATTTCCAAATACCGATTCTAAATTTGTACAATGAATCAATCAGTTTCCTTAGTGATTTATCTAAAATGTGGTTCGCGTCATTTTTGTGGCGTTTGCGGTTAGTCTCTTGACCTTTATGAGTAAGTAAATGGTGGGTTTATCAATAGCCCGTCATTTTTCCAGTGTTAGCACGAGATACTGGCTATTACACCCATCGTACGTACATTTACACACTGGATAATGCTGTAGAGTTTTATGAAACGTGGACTACGTTACGACGTTGCTACGAGTATGTTCTCAACATATTCATTTCCTGTGCAATTATTGCTGTGTATTATTAAATTTGCAAATTAAGATAAGAAAAGATATAAATAAAAAAAAGATAACGTGATGTACGATAATGTACACATGGAATTTCCTTTCTAAACTTTGCTCTCAGTACACCAAAGATTGATGGGTTACGCATTGCGTACATTTTTGTTACTAACTTCCGCTCAACTTTTTCCTTCTTCGTAAGACATTACGTGTACTTACTTCCCGATAATTTTCCGAGGAACATAAACATTAAGATGTGACATATAACAGATGTTGTTGTTGTTAACTTTACGTATCGATAAAAAGACTTTAGTCACTTTCGTTCCGCGTTGTTTTTAATGCTTATTTTAACCGAAAGAAGATGTATTTTTGACGCGTATTTTTTAAATATCACTTATTTTTTTCTGTCGACTGTACATAAAATTTGCTTCATATAATTTATTATATATGAAAACATATTACTTTATTTTTTCGCTTTACTTAACGAATCTTATAAATTTTCATAACATTAGCTTGCAATATGTAACAAACTATTAATTTAATCAAAGCATATGACATATTTATTTTATTTTACAATATTTTATGTATACATATTTAATTAAGTTGTATATGATTATTCTAATAAGTACTCTCTGATATTTCTGACGAACTAATTTGTACGTATGTATCTACATAGTGTCGTATAATAAAATTGTAATTGGTGTACGAAATCAATTATATTAATAAATACAATTCAATATACATTTAAATTGGTTTTCCGTTTTAAATAAATAAAATAATTCAATATGTCTAACAGAATGTAATTATAATTTTGAAATTCAATATAAAAATATAGTGGTAGAATAAGTACGGTTCAAAGGAAGAGGTATCATCGCCTTAGTTCTAGCGTGAACCATTTCTGCGCTTCGGTGGTATGGTATGGATGGTAGTTGTTTTACATATAAGGTGACCGTCTTAGTCCTCAGGAGTGGCAAAGCATCTGTGATCAGCAGAAAGACCCTCTTGTATATAAAATTATATAGAAACACATTAGAAATGAATCACCGCTTGATAGAGAGATTTAACAGTAACACTGTATTAATTTCCATATTTGATACAAGACTTTTGTGCCTAAAATAAATATTTAAATTTGCTTTGATATTTGAGTGTCGTATAAAGAGTTCTTGTAACTGCGGATCATTTTATAACTACATTTTAATCTATATGCTAATCTCACGATGAATATTTCACTCTATCATCTAAATTACACGCCGTAGACTTGTTCATTTCCTTTACCTTGTAGTAATATCTTCTTCCTTAAAAGTTTTAATCTAAAGTCATAAAAGGTATTTTCTTCTTAGCGCTGTGACGTTATTCCTCTAAAACTATCTCGCTAATATAGCTGTAATTATGAAAGCATTTTAATTAACATAATTAAATAGAGATGCCGGGATACTTCACAATATAAAGTAAGATTAATAACGGAATTAAAAATCAATGTTTTTACTAGAAGCGGCGGATTTATAAATTATACACATACTTGTAGAAGATGTCATAGCTGAGTGGTTCGAAATTCGGCCTCTCATCTAGAGGTTCTACATTGAAACACCAGACACACACCTCTGATTTTCCGAAGCTAAGTGCGTATTCGAATTTCATTATCACTTGCTATAACGACCAAGGACAAAATCGTGAAGACGCCTTTAAAAAAGAGGTCTCGAAACTGTGTGAAAACTACCAATTCACACTTGGCCACATAACAGACTCTAGCCTATCTCCAATCACTGAGAAAACACCCACGTCCAGCAGTGGGACAGTAAAGAGTAGACGACGAAAACAAACACTGGTTATACTTTAGTTACCTCTCTTTGAGATGATGTCTTATATACGTGAATCGAATACTTCTTACCATAAAAACGACATGCTTAATTTATATTTTTTACATTATATTAATTGATGTCACATACCTTATTATTCCTGACCTTTCATATAGCATTAGGTTACATTTTGTGGTTCTCAAACTTTCCTAAGTATCCCGCTCGGTGCACTAAGATTGAACAAATGTAGTGTTAATTAAAGTTTGTTCAATTTGTAAGAAACTCTGTATAGACTGCAACTTGTTCGTGTAATCCATGCACTAATCCTAAACTTGAATTGTTTCAAATCCACTCATTGTAACTGCAGCTATCGGCGCCCGCACAGACGTATTTTCTTGGTCAGTTTAGAGCCCTATCTCACCGGCATGCCGCGATGACTTCACTAGTTACTTGGGTACCTCTGGAACTGAAGCTCTCCAAATAAAGTAGCTAATGGTTGCCAGTGGGTACATTAAGTTTTGTTAGCATCGTTTGTTAGATCGCACGTATTTATTAAGTATGTGCGTTACAAAGAATGAAAGAAATATATCGCTTCTTTGCTTCAGTAACGTGTTATCTTAAAAAACAAATTTTACGGTAGAGCACTTTTTAAATATCAAAAAATTATTTTACTTAATTGCGTATCTTATGATTTGAGATAGCTAAGATGTTAAAGTTTGTACGTAATCTACAATATAGGTAAAAAATACACAATAAAGTAAATAATTTTCGAAATTTAAAAAATGCTCTACTGTAAAATTGTGGTTTTTAAAATAACGCGTTATAGAAACAAAGAAGCGACATATGGCTCCATCTTTTACATGAAATTGAATTCAACATTTAAAATTATAAGAAGACTTAGAAAAATATATTTAAAAAAGGCAACTACGTATTAATGTCATTAGCACATTTTGATGAACTAGTTGGCAGTTGGCGTCTGAGCGATCGTAGCTTATTTTTGTATATTTTAAAGAAAACCTTATTGTTTGTACACGGTAACATTACTACCTATCTTAAAAAATAATTAATATAAATAAAATTAAGTACAATAGTCGTCATATAATATGTACAAGGAATATTAACTTTTATGGTTAAGTAAACATTTCTATTAAGCCAGTTCATTTCTACGAGTGTATAGGGCGCTTTTCCCTTAGCGCGTGTTTTTGCCTTCACGCGTGTCCCATGCATCGTATCATTTCATACTAACACGCATCAGGCACGCGAACCGTGACGAGACTGTAAAGTTAATTCCCTAAATGCTTTTCATTATTTGACGACCCCCATTCTCAACTTTAAAAATAACAAAACAGCGTAATATAAACCGATTTTGATCGTAATTGGCGTAAAGTATTTAGTATATGGTATATAGTTATCATGAATCAGCTGTTAAGCTGATTTGTGATAAGGAATAAAAAAATATATCGAGCGTGTAACGTTATTACAGCGAAGCGTTGTTATAGCGATGATTCTAGTTAGATATGACCATCTGATGGTAGATAGATAGCTGATCGACGACCAATTTACATAAACTTAACATCACGCGGCTATCGTAATAGAGTAATAATTCAGTGGATATTATTCAATGTCAATTAAAATGTTTATAGACGTTTAAAGGCGAATAAAAAGATTTGACGTTTTACGTCTTCTTATTTGTTAAAATATATAAAAAGATATATTATTAAAAAAATCAGTCAAGTGCGAGTCGGACTCGCAGGCGCAGGCGAAGGGTTCCGTAGCATTAAATAATAAATTAAGGTAAACAGTTTTCCAACTACCAAAATTTGAAAAAGTTGAAAAAGAACGTTTTTCATAGTGTTTGTATGAAAGTTATGTTATTCGGTTTTTGAAAAAGTGCTATATCTCAAAAACTGGTAACCGTAACTATTTCGAACCAATTTTCGTTTAAAGTTTTCCTTCACATCTACAACATATGTTTCATGCAGATTTTTCACTCCCTTAGTTTAGAAGTTACAGGGGGGCACTCATTTTACCGTTTTGAAAGGGCTTATCTGTCAAATAATCGACTTTGAGAAAAAGTGGTTTTGCAAATCTCAATGTCATTTTTAAAGACCTCTCTTTAAACACCCCACACGTGTACGTAAGATATTTTTTTTCCAGTTTTACTTCCATTTATGTGGCACCCCCCCTAAAATTAATACATTTTTATTTTTATACATACTTTGGAAAGCGGTTTACAGAATACACTTACCTACCAAGTTTCAACTCTGTAGTCTTAATAGTTTCCGAATAAAGTGGCTGTGAC
>DWRA01004813.1:0-10472 GCA_018250295.1 Spathilepia clonius
AAAACCATAATAATACTTGTTTGTTTGAAATCTGGAACGGTGACCGCGGAAGGCTTCACTGACGTTGCTGCGTATATGACGAACGAAGATATAATATAGTATAAAAATCAAAATTAGTCATACATTTTAAAACTAGACATATGTATCTACCATCTGTTCCAACCTATACTATATTCTACTATAGGTATATCCAGATGGAGTACAGCAAAGTAAGCATACAACACTGTTCTATATCTATAGGTATATTAATACGTGAAACAAAAACTTTGTACCCCTTTTTAAGAAAATTGCGCGGACGGAGGGATATGAAATTTGGCACACTTATAGCTTGGATAGAGGAGTGGAGAATGATAATATTTTTAAAAATTAATGCATAAAATACTTTAAATCAATAAAAAGATCTTTAAACACACTACCATGCATTTGACACACACACGCATATTATTTGCTTATAGCGTTACTGGATGTCAAACGTACGTACGTACCTACGCTTCTGCATAGGAACCCCAGAGGCGAAATTGGAACGTTTCAAATACGTATCTGACATGTCAGTATATCGCACTATATGAAGCAGAAAATAGCAGTGCTTGATGTTCCGAGGTGAAAATAGGTAGATAGTAAGAAGTGAGCCCAACGGCGAACTGCGTGACATTCATCGCGACAGGGATCACCTATAACATAATTAAAACTTAAATAATAAGATTAAATGCTAGATACTGCTACTTAGTTAACCGTTACAAGTTTATGAGACTATTTGTAGTTGGTTGTAAATATTAATTGCAGTAACCAGTTACGAAATAACAATATCGATTCGACGATATTTCCTTTTCGTACATTCATCACTTTAGCGCATAGGACGCGTGGCGCGTGCGCGTGACGTCACGGCGCGAGCGCCCGCGCGCCGGCCGATAGCAGACGGCGCAGGCAAGCGTGCGAGCGCGCGGCCTGCCCTATTTTTGTTTAATCTTTTTAATACCTTTATAAAACTGATATATCTACTTAATTTCTTTGAACAAAACTATTGAACACTACATTTCAATATACTGCAACACTAAAATACACATCTTAACGTTTTTAGTATTTTATATCTGTTATGTTTGTCCGTTAATATTGAACATTGTTGAATGAAATTTACTGGGACATTCCTGAAATGTTGGTGAAGGCTTTACTGAGCGCGATGGGCTTTACCAGCGTGAAATTCGGAAATCCTAGGAGGAAATGCTAATGAGCGCACTGTAATAGGAAGCTCACGGATTTATATGCTGACTAGCGGTGCCCCGCGTTTTCACCAGCCTTAAGGAAATGTAAACTGACACAAAAAAAACCGAAATTTTATACCTTCAACAGTATAAACAAAATGATGCGCACATGTTAGCTTTAATCAATGCATTTAATGAAAAGTAGTTATAAGTAATTAGTAATGAAAAGCATTACAAACAGGCACTTTAATTTTATTTATTCGTACTTATAAATATAGTTATAGGTACCTACTACGTGAATTTCTTTTAACAACAAATTAATATTCAATTATACATTGTCTGGCACCAAACCACAAACCACAATAATTGTTCAAATTTTATATAAATATAATGAAGCGATGTGAAGATGGTTCGAGGGTAATTTGGTGCGGGACCCGTGTCCGGCGGGCGCGGGCGGGCGCGGGCGGGCGCGGGCGGGGGCGGGGGCGCGCCGGACGCGCGTGTTTGCGCGGCACGTGCCTTATCCGATACCATTTACGGCAATCCGATGCGCTTTGCTTTGCGCCTTGTTTCGACGACACGTCGTTTTTTGTCGGGCCCTACGCAAACAGTCCGTCCGGCCGCGTGGACCGCCACAAAAAGTATTAGATTTTGAAAATCAATTTAATATTTCATGTATTAAGATAATAAAAAAGTCAAAAATGCTATAATACTTAGCAGGTACAAGATTTCACGCAATATCTATTTAGTGTTTATGTATGTTGATCAAAAAACAACACTAAAATACCAACGTCTTTATTCATTATAGGTGGACTATATCTGCGCATTCAAGAAGCGGCCTATCTAGCAAGGATATCTGGATAACGATCTTAAAGATACGAGACGTTATTGGTTAAAATATAATTTAGAATACTGCTGCTCTTAAGATCCTACCTTATTTTTGTTTTTATATATTACCTAATGATAAGGCAGACGGGCTAACTGATGGAAAGTAGTCACCGTCGCCTGTGGACGTTTGCAACACCAGAGGAGTCGCCGGTTCATCGCCGGCTTAAGCCTTCCTTCACTAAACAAACAGAGTTATTGCTCGAAATAAATATAGTCTGTGTATAAAGTAGTTAAACAACAAAACATACGTAATAATTAATGACCAAACGTATTCCTAATAATATTAAGTGTGAAACAAGACAATCACTGTATGTAACGGCCGTGTCTTTGTTGTCGACCGGCGGTAAGTTGCTTTGTTTATACATTATGTAACGTTCAAACAAACATACAGGTACCTACTACCTATCACATCTTTTAATTTCCAAAATTAAAATTTTACGCTCAGTTTGTAACCCAAGTGTTTAAGTGGAGCTTAAAACATGAACAGGATAAACAGTACGCTCGTCACTTTTCCCTTCGCATTTGTAAAAAAATATGAAGCAGATAAAATGGCTCGTTCACATCTCAAGTTTTTGTTTCCTTCTGACATGTGACGTAGTAGTCTTCATTGTTCATAATCTCACGCATGTCAACGTCGCGATGCGCAGGAACGTGCTCCGCGACTGCGCACAGCCTTGCTCGCGACCGCCGCACACAGATCTACACTAACAGTACGTACTTAGTATTATAATTTCTTTGTTCTCGCATTGTTTTTTCAATTCCCTTCGCGTATGTACAAATATAATCAATACTATAAGCACCTATCTCGTTTCACTTTATTTGAGAACATGTACGTAAGTTTGATGCCACGGGATATTTATCCTTATTACCAAGAATAATTGAATCTAACGAAATTCGAATCTGAATATCCACAAGACCACGAAAACTTTCTGGAAGGTAATAGGTGCGTAGGTACTTGGCACAAGTTGTGTCCATACCGCTATAGTTAGTATTTGGTCAATATGTCAACAGCGCAATTATTTTGTAAGAAAACATAACCCCACGTTGACAATTGAGTAAAAATAAAGAAACAAGCGAATGTTTGTGTATCTGTACGGATATCTGAATATGTGTATCAATATTTTTTGGATGTTGTTGTAAAATTCGGCAATTACAAAAAATATTCTTTGTCCTGCTTTTCGTCATACGCGCATTGTCAAACCATTGTTTATCTGAGCGGATATAAGTCTGTATAATCGATACTTCATAAAAAGTGAACGTTACACTTTTTTGCAGATGAAACGTGTGCACCTACTTGACATTAAGCCGAACGCGTAAATTTTTTAACCTACCATATAACACTCCACTTCGGCGAGGTCTTTCAAAGAAATGCTATTAATTATTTAATGAGTCACAAAACCGCAGTAAACCCCTATTGCTAGTGATGGATGAAGGTTAAAGTGCTCCTTGAGTCCAAAAAAAACGTGCCCTCGCACTATGACTTTACGAGCCTATTCTTTTGCCACTTTTCACTTGACACATTTTTTATCTTAATGCAAATGTTATATTTTGAAAACCGTTCAATATTTATTTATGAATGATTTCACGTAGTTAAGTAATAAATAGATTATAGAGTAATTGATATGAATTACATAAATTATACGATAAAATACATTTTAAATATTTTGTCTGTTTGTGTGTCTGATTCGAGATAAGACAACCTTGTAAACATTAAATACCTATTTACTAAATAGTATTTAATAAAACTTGCGGTTATCATTAGGTAGCTACTGATATCTCAAAATGTTTCTACTGTAGCAATTTCCTGGAAATCGCACAATATTAATTCAGTTTTTATAATAGATAATTAACAAGTGATCATCAATTGCTACAAAAATTAACGTGCTCGCTTAGCTTAATAAAAATAGAGTTAACTACGTTTTTACGATAGCAACGAAGATAAACAAACTGAGTGTTTAATCTAAATAAACTTATGCGTTTTGACATTTTGTGTGGATGTGGCGGTACGGATTATTTTAGACAACGGCTGCTTCATCGTTATCGTTCTCTGACAGATGAGTTATCGCAACGAAAATAAAAATAAAACATTAATTTAATATTATTACGTCGGGTGGCCGCGGCGGTCGCGCGCGCCGCTATCGGCGCACCCACGCGCGCGCACGGGCACACATATACTTCATAAAAGTGGTAACTGCATAGGTGTATAACACATATACACCGTTCAAAAATATTACAAATGTTGATAGTATTCACGCTCACCTATGCTACTGAAGAAACCTATGGTTCACGAACGAAACACTGAATATAAAAGCCTCAATCACATGTGTTCAAAAATATTGTTCCTATTTATAAATTCATAACGTTAGAATTTACACCTAATACTCTTAGAACATGAATGTGCACAAGAATGCATTTGAATGATAGATGCCTATATTTAAACTATTATTAGTGGTAGCTACCTGACTTGTATCACATTTATGAATTTCCATTAGAAAAGATATCTAATTGAACGAGGAATCATATTTGCAAGTACATGTTGATTACGGAATCTATGTCATTTCATAAAATTCAGTTGGTCCGACATAATATTTGGTCATCATGTTGATGTACGTGGCCACACTCATGCAAAACATTAACGGACAGAATAGATGTGTTAGAAGCGAACAAAGAGCGGGGCGGCTCACGGCGCGGTGAATCACGGCCGCAAATACCACTGTAGGTAAATATCAACACTCCTCGACAATCAATACCTACTTCCTATAGCAGTGGATTCGGGGCTAAATTTCCAGAGCGTAATTAAGTCTCGTTTCCGAGCAAACTCGGCTAATATTTTTCTAGTGATGAGTTTTTAACACTTTTAACAGATGTAATCGTCAGCAATACATGTGGGAACAATTGATGTGCGCGATAGCCAATAATATATTAGTTTTGGTGCTCGTAAACAACCTGTTTAATATTCACAACTTAAAATTATAAACATTTTTCTGTATTTGAAGATTAATTATGTTAATTAATGAGCTATCTCCTATATAATAAATTATTGAGAAATATTAAGTAATCATCTCATTTGCATAAATAACATTTTCCAAAACGTCAATAAATTAATTCGATCACAAATAATAGCATGAAATACATTTACAAATAAAATAAATGAGTTAGAGGTACAAAAACTTAAAGCACTTACTTGCAGAGAGGCTGGCGGCGGCAGACAGCTGCGGCCGCCGGCTGTCCAGCCCGCTCCACAGCTCCTGGAAGCAATACCACACCATCCTATAATATATTACTTTGTTATGTATACAGTATACATTAACATAATTAATTTTAATATAATATTGACAGTGACATTCGCAAATTCACAATTCGAAATTCCACGAGATGGAACGTGGCTTCTGCCGCCCATTAAGATCTTTAATCAACTAGAGATAAACGCCTCGTATAAGTGTCTTTCCCTTTTTTCCTATTTTCAATATTTGTCGATACGATAGCGACCATGGCAATACACATTCTGTAAAAAATCAAGTATCGGAACCCTAACACTGAAAATAGATATATAATCGAAAACATAAAATGTACAAAAAAGCAAGTCTCGCAACGTCATTCTTCTAAGAAAAAAAGTAGAAAGGTCTTATACCAAATCAAGTCGGCCAATTTATGATTTATGACGGAACACGACCTCAGCTGAAACTCAGCGGGTTTATAATTATTTTTCAATAGCAATAGGTATATTGAAATGGTTACTATTGCTATTGTATAAAGTCTACCCCGCTCAAGCGTAAGTCATCCAACAAGCCCAGCAGGAATGCGCGCAACGGCGGCACGTGCCGCGCGCCGGGAGCCACGGCCCGCCTCCGCCTCCGCCGCCGCCACCCGAATAATGCACGCTCACATACTTTCACAATGAATTCTCTTGCTTTGCACTTATCTTATCCGTTTCTTTTGTTTCCGAGAAACGAAAGTTTTTACGTGAAATGTTCGGAATTGTATCAATCTTTATCAGATTTCCGACATTTAAATATTTGAGTTGCTTCTTTTTCTTCCAAAACCCAAATTGCACAATCCGTGCTTGCGTCATCCACTATTTGTACAAAGGTTTTTGTACAATACTATAACGAGTTCGTTAACAGGAATGAAAAATTAGTAATTTGAACGTAACTTTTGTATATCTTTATAATACATATTTCATCCCGCTTACATTGCTTATTAACAAAGTAAAACTAAGTAACTCGTAAGTCATGATCGATGTATGCGATTACTCTGTTTTTACATTTTAATAAAATGTGGAGATATTTAAACCCAGTCTGCTGAAGTGTTTGGTGAGAAATAAAGGAGGTTGTTAATGTTTAAGCAATCCTCTTAATATGTTATGTCAATCATCCTTAAAATACAAACATCCAAATAGCTAAAATGGGTTGTTTATACACAAGAAACATTGGCCCAAACTGGGATAGTTCGTACCTCGTACCTAATATAAGTCGCAACAATACAAATATGCTCGACCAACACCGGGCCTGAACAAACAGGCGGCTGGATGCCAATATTTGGGTTTGACGAGAGTACAGGGCCGCGATTATTCGACACGAAAGGCGAAAAGCAACTTTTTTAACGATCAAATGACTATATCGCAATCATATTGTGTCGCAAAAGCAAAAAGTAAAGCCACTTTAAAGTTAAACCGTTTTATTACCTACTGCCATGCCAAACATGACTCATTCAATTTGCATAAAGAAATCTAAACAGTGGTTGGATGTAAAACCCAATTCCATCATCAACTAGTAGACGACAACGATGTACCAATACTAAACATAGGCAGAAAAAATCTGTGGGTGCAGTTCATCAACAAACTTTTTAAAGACGATTCCATTGAACCTGCTGTATGTACAATTGATTACGACGTAGACAATATCAACTCATTATTGAAAGAACGAAATTACGAAAATGCTTCGGCGAGCTAATCCTGGTAAGGCCGTGGCTCCACGTAATGTTCCTATCCTTAAGCTTATCGATGAAGATCAGATGACAGTAGCAGTAAACGTATTTGACCTACTTTACAATACCGGACACATACCTGATGACTGGCTAAAATCGACCTTCGTTGCATTTCCGAAAAAGAAAATACAAAGTAATGTGAAGAATTTAGAACGATCAGCCTAATGAGCCAGGTTTTGAAATTGTTCGTTTGAAGGTATCGAAGCGTTTAATAGAGCTCAACACAATCGCCAGCTTGCGCTTCTGAGTGATATCTATACAAAATCTGTATTGGAACCATCGTGCTTCAGTGCTGAAGGGGAAGAGACCGAAGAAGAAGACATTAGAAGAGGAATGCGTCAAGGTTGCATTATTTCGCCTACGCTATTTAACATTTACTCGGAAGCGACCATGACTGAAGCTCTGGAAGACTTGAAGTGCGGCGTTCTAGTAAATGAGCGCCTTGTCAACAACTTGAAACTGGCCTCAGAATGAATATCGTCAACGCAAAGTTTATGGTTATCTCCAACAATCCTGACGATCAATACAAAATTGTTGTGGAGGTTAAAAAACCATAATAGATAAAGATGTAAAAGTTTTAGGAACTCAGCTGACGCAAAAATGTGATAGTGAAACAGAGATCAGAACACGAATCGACATTGCTCGCAGTGCTTTTAGCAAATTAAGAAAAGTGCTCTGCAGCAAAAGTCTTAAAATTCCAATTCATGTCCGTCTACTCCGGTGTTACTTCTGCCCTATACTTCTAAATGGATGTGAGACCTGGACCATTCAAGAATATCTTAGGAAACGTATAGAAGCATTCGAAACGTAGGCACACAGAAGCGTGATGTCTATTTGTTGGAATGAAAAGAGTCACCAATGACGAAGTTCTAAAACGAATCAGCCAGGAACACAAGCTTCAACAACCCACCAAGCAGCGTAAGGTTGCCTATCTAGGCCACGTGCTTAGGCACCATAGATACAAATTATTATAACTTATAATGATGGGAAAGATTGCTAGAAAGAGAAGGCCTTGGTATGTATTTATACTACATATAACTTTACTAGGTGAGCGGCTGCAGTGTCGACATAGGTAAAGATTGGTTTACAACTGAATATATATCTATGACCCTAAACCCAATAGGTATAATACGGTAAAATAAGATGACATTAGTGACACATGCTGCACGCGAATTATATTACTCAGTATGCCAAAAACATTCAACGTTTTCAACTATTAATATGTTTTTATATCAAAGATATTTTTGTTTACAACCAAAGAACATATATTACGTTTGTCAAAAGTAATATAAGGTGTTATATACCTAATTGATTCACATACTTTACAATTATCGTCACGTGTTATTTTATACATATAGTTTTACAAATATTTACCCAAATGTGGGGGACGTTTCCCGAGTGGCAACTTTCCATAATATATTTTCGTACTATGAATATGGTTTTTAGTTATTACTATGAACGTACCGACGTTTCAAACAACAATTTTGCATGGAAATTGCATAGCCAAAACTTGCATTTGTCGCAAAAGAAGTTTCTGCAAGCGAATATTTATCAAATTCGTTATAAATGTCGGGACTCACTCTTCGTACTTATCG
Source organism: Spathilepia clonius (assembly GCA_018250295.1). Lineage (NCBI taxonomy): Eukaryota > Metazoa > Arthropoda > Insecta > Lepidoptera > Hesperiidae > Spathilepia > Spathilepia clonius. The sequence continues at coordinate 8,669 of DWRA01004813.1, forward strand.
TGCCGAATACCCTCAGCTCCGTTCTGTGTTAAGTGACAGATCCCCAGCGACGATGCCTTCCATGCCTCGCTAAGTGCGCGCACTTAGCGAGGCATGGAATACCGAACGACGATCAATCCCCGTACATAGGTATGATACATATAATCATAGAAACAGTTATTAGAGTCGTTATTCACATGTACCTACGTATTAGGTACCTATACAAAACATAAACAAATTTTACGTCCTGAGTTTTCTTTTATATTTTACATATGGAACCTTTCGTGCGCCGAGTCCGACTCGCACTTGGCCGTTTTTTAATATAAGACTGAACTGTCGATCACACAAGAATATTGTAAGTAATCTGAATAGCGTAACGTTTCTCTTCATATACCTAGACAACATTATAAATAAACATATAGGTACACGAATAGCAAGTTTACCTGGTGCGCATAGGCATTGGCGGCGATGGCGGAGGTGCCGTAGACGGCGGCGGGGCGCGCGGACGCGAAGGCGCCGCCGAAGCGCGCGCTGAAGGCGGGCAGCGCGCCGCCGCCGGCCTCGCCCGCCTCGCCGCCCGCCTCCGCGTACTCGTCCGCCAGCACCGCGCCCACGCACGCGCCGCTCGCCGCGCTGTAGCTCGGCGAACCACCTGGACACATGCTCCATGTTACGACCACTAAAACGTAACGATCGTCGACCGACGTTTTACTACACGCACCGGTGCGTTAGCTTCGATTACACTCGGATCGAACGAAAGCGAGTCACATGCGGAGGCTTATAGCGATAGAATTTACATGGTTCGATCATAGATTCAGTGGAAGTAACCTGCACTAGAGGTCCATATCTGCGTCTGCAACTCCGTGTTGTTTCCGAAGTAGGGCGAGCCGGGCGGTGCGTACGCGCAGCGCGAGTAGGTCGCGGCCGCGCTGCCGCCCGCCGCGCCGCCGCCCGCGCCGCCGCTGCTGACCACAACATACCTGATCACATAAGTTGCTCTTAGGACACGACGATAAGGTTATCAATTTGTTTCGGTTTTTAGCCAGAAAGACTTCAAGGTGTGTCTCGAATTTCGGTGAGTAAATGTTATTTGTAACTGGTAGCAGGCAGCAGAACCTGCTCGGTATCTTACTTTAAATATAAGTAAAAATATCTTAATATTAAAATAACAGTGCAGGATCTCTTTGAAATGATGGTATCGACAACTGTAACTTGTACAGGCAAACAATTATAATATTCATCAGTTTTTATATATTTTTTTTATTATTTGTTGGAGTAGCAACCGAGCATGCAGTCCACCTGATTGTAAGTGACAACTGCCGCCCATGGGTATTTGTAATCCATCCCAGTTAGGACTAAAATCCTACTTGAGGTCAACCACAGATACGTTGCTACACCTGAGGACGAAGTTGGAATGCCTCTGATAAGTAAATCTCCTTTACCACACCATTCAAACCAAAAGACAGCAGCGCTCAACACTGCTGTTATTAGGTAGAAATAGGTGTGGCGGTGGTGCCGCCGGCGTCGAACCACAAAGGAACCTTTGATTATTAAAACAAACATCAATTTAATTCGATATTCATTCCTCCTAGACTGGTGACACTACTCGTACGCGTATGCTAGGCCAGTGTTGCTTGTCCCTGTAGTTCCGGGAGGAGAATAGGGCTACGGTATCCCCTGCCTGTCGTAAGAGGCGACTAAAACGGGGACTTCCGGGGTTGCGGGCGGCAAGAGTGGGAGCTCGAACTGTCCAGTGTGCGACCCCGGGAAGGACGGCGGTATGTGTGGTCGCATGCCGCCGTGCACCGGCCGGTGCGGCGGGCGC
>DWRA01004814.1:0-10471 GCA_018250295.1 Spathilepia clonius
CTCTCAGAGTGAGAGGGGTTATGCCATAGTCCACCGCGCTGGCCAAGTGCGAATTGGTAGACTTCACACACTTTTTGAGGATTTTTTTTTTTCAAAGAACTCTCAAGTGTGCAGGTTTCCTCACGATGTTTTTCTTAACCGTTATCGCAAGTGATAATTAATTTATAATACGCACATAACTTCGAAAAATTAGAGGTTTGAACCCCAGACCCCTCAGGAGACACGCGGAAATTAAATAAAAATACACTGTTCAGGTCATTCCTCTTGATAGTAGGCAACATCACGGCAGCAGTGGTTTGTTGAACGTGAAACTACTGCCGTATTACGTACATAAGATAGTGTGGAAAACAAAACATTAACCTCTTTAATTGCAAACTTTCCGGTGTTGAAAACAATAATGTCATAAACTTTCCTCATTTGCATACAATCATCTCCAATCTTACTACCTCCGCGTGCAGATCTGACTCACCATTGACCGTTACCAATGAGTAAGAATTAATTAAACCTCGGAAACCAATAAAATGAATCGATTAAATCACAATAAACCCTACATTCTAAGTAACAAAGTTGAAATTTAATTGCAAAAAGTTTACCGTTAGGGTTCGCGCGAAGTCGATGGAAATCGCGACAATTTAGGATTTTGTTTTAGTTGCTAACTAAGGGACGGTCCCGACTTATCGAGACAGATCGGATTAACATGATAAAGCTAATTAATGAGGACTTCAACCCTAATAAGAGCTGTTAATACCTTTTTTGGTAGTAAAAATCAGCGTTTATTAAACTATATGTTCCGGTTTCACGGTAGCGTGGTGGGAATAATATTCATTTTTAACAAAAAGTTTCAAAATACAAGAAAAATATTGCATTTATGCGAATTCATTCAAGTTGTATTCTGGTTCAACTAAGGTTTCAGTTTCAATAAGATATTCGTCTTCAGCTATAAACAAAAAGGAATGATTTCTTCCGTACAAGAAAAAAATCCAGACAACAAAGAAAATGCGTAAACTACAAACTGCAGAAACGTTCTTATGGCATCTTTCAGAGTACACCCTATATCAGTTGAAGTGGTTTAACTTGTACTTGATCTTTTTATGATTTTATTTTACTTAATTTTTATATTACTATGATGATCTTGAAGATGGTAGAACTATTAGGTCGACTATAGAGGCATCTACACAGAAATTGCGGCCTAACAATTGCAGTATCAATGCATGCTATGTTTTTGGTTGATGACTAAAAAACGAAAGCACTTGTCGACCTGGGCTCACAAGTAAATCTCTAGGGCAGCAACGCATTTGTCCCTGTGGTTCCGGGACCAGAATAGTGTCGCTCGCACGGCACCGGGTACCTTTTGAAGCTTTCCCCCTCGAAAACAAAAAAAAGGCAGCAACGCATTTAGATCGAAAGTATCTATTTCTGTTCGTAGTTGTTTGCATATATTTCATAGTGGCAGGCACTACCATCAGGTAGACTGCAGGCTGGTTTACTCCAATAAAAGCGTTCAATTTATACAACGAGGAGAGACCCTAACTGTTTTTTCTGAGTGTTAACGACAATGCACAGGTATAAACGAAATGACTAAGTACTGCGTCGAATTAAGAGGTTTCTGAGCTCAAGGCCTCATTTTCGCATCCTTTGTCGTGATACCCGAATTAGTGGACACTGATCATTTTCAAAAATATTTTGACGTACTTTACGACGACACATTTCGTTCTTTGGTACTCATCGAAAAATATTCTGATATATTTTACTGCTCTTTCTTTGGTATTTATATTGTTCCTCCCTAACCTTAGTAACCAAGATATGAAAGTAAGAATCAAAATAGTACTAATCAGTTAGATTAGCTACTAAGTGCTTATGAATGTAGGAGGTTTAGTATTGTTATATATTTAGCACATGTATGGCGTTTAATTAGCTTATCGTGAAAGCAACTGTTTTACAAAGACAGACAGATTATTTATATGTGATGGAGGTACGGCCGTTTTATTAACAAAAAATATCTATTATGATTATATTTATCACTACTATTTTGTCTACTTACTAGCGCACAACCGGACAGGCAGGCGTGTTTTATAATACATATCTAGTATCTAGCTCTCTAGTCAAATTAACTAAAACAGGGTTTTAAAAGTATGTCTGCCAATCGATTTCAATAAATTTTACGTATCTATTAGGTCACAGTCCACCGCGCTCGCCAATTGCGAATTAGTAGACTTACACACTTTTTGTGAACTTTTTTTTAAAGAACTTTCAAGTCTGCATGTTTCCTCATGATCTTTTTCCATCACCGTTATAGCAAGTTATAATTAATTTATAATACGCACATAACTTCGAAAAATCAGAGGTGCCTGCCTGGTGTTTGAACCTCGGAACCCTCGACTGAGAGGCCGTTATTCAACCACCAGGCTATCTTATAGTAAATACTAGTATTTACTACATCACAATTTAATTGTAGTATTTATACTTTATATATTACACAATTACAAAGATGATGACTACATGCTCTATAAAGGCATAGAGTCATCGCAAAGAAACGCTATATGTAACAGATAAGTTATGTGGCCTTGTTGATAGCGATAATATACTGTTACGGCTCTCAACTTGCATGATGCATTTGTACCTAGAGACATCGTACTATGGTACATACATCTCTAATGGAGAAGGAAAACTACGTGAGAAAACCTACACACCTGACAGCAGTTTAACAAAAAGTTCTCCAAAGTTTGTGAAGTCTACCAATACGCACTCGACCAGCGCGGCGGACTAAGTTCTCTCAAAGAAGAGACTTGTGTCCAACACTCGGATAGTAATTAGTGGACAATGAGACGACCAGGTGGATCGATGACCTAAACAAGACGGCGGGTAACCGCTGGATTAAAAGGGCACGGGACCGGTTGGAGGCACAAATTAAGGGAGTCCTATGTCCAGCTGATGATGGCCAAGACTGATGGATGGATGAATGATTTTTCTGACATGTTACGTTTGATTTCTGAGGATATATATGGGGCCTAAGTTGTGGATATAATAATATAATGGATTTATTCAGGATTGCTAGAAACTTCAAAGAATGATACTCACACAAACTTTGAAAAGTTTGTATAAGTATCTTTCAGTCTATTTACAGTTTGTGTAAGTATCTTTCAGATGATTCCGCGGGGTCCGCTTAGTATTAATATAAAGCTTAAGGCGCTAATGGAGTTGTAAGTATTATTTCTAGAACAAGCCAGATCGCATCTGCATAGGCTGCCCTTGGCGAGAGATTGTACAATTTACTGTGGATGTCGGTTTGTGTGTACTATGTACTGATTTAGTTATTATAACTATATTATTATTATCTGAAGCAAAATGCTTGGCCCGACTTTAATTATTGGGGAAGTAAATAAATTTATGGAAAATTTACGTTTATATTCCTGTGAGATTTTCGGAAGAATTAAATTTTACGCGACGAATAGATAACCTGTTTCTTTTGTAGATTCATTAAAAATATATATAAAAACATTCTTATATACAAATGCAATGTTGTGTTGAAAATTCAAGTAAGTCCATAGATTCGTCCATTGTTTTCAATAGTTTTAACAAAATGGGACACAAATGGTGTATTTAATGGGTTTTAGTTTTATATTCACGTATTATTCTAGATTATTTTCTAAAATTAAGTTCCTTTTTATAACACCTGGGAACTGATTACTATAATTAACTCCAATTTGCATTGGAGTGCTATCTATGGTCGGATAAAAATGAGTTACTACCCCAAAAAACTACCTACTATTAACTACTACAGCTGAAGTAGGTCTTGAGAAATAGGTCTAGTTCTAATGACTTCAGAATCATGCCACAATCTTCTACCATCTTTACTGAAGTATTTGAAGTGCTTTGCTATAAAGAATACAATAATGCATTAGTATAATATTTTTTGAAGGCTGCAATAGGTTAATACATATACTTAAACAGTTAACATAATAGTTTCATCTAGCAAGGCGTGTTATATTATGATTATTGTGAATTATCTAAACCATAATCGGAGTCCATACGGAACACAATGGCCCTGTAATTGGCCTGTAATTGTCTGAATAGACAATAATGGCAACTTGGCAGTATGGTAGTATGGAAACCACAGACCGATGAGGTGTCAGACGTGATATACCATCAGTTCTTCGAAGCCTTTTGCCAGTTATCCAAATAAATAAAATTACTGTACTGTACTTATAATAAAATGCTATTATTAAACTTTTTATCGGTCTGTCTGTTTGTTTTAGCTGTCCATCTGATGGTAAATGACACCCACCGCCTATAAACACGTGTAATCCACCTCAAACTTATCTGTGGTCGACTCCAATTCTATCTGAGGTCGACTACAGATGCATTGTTATCCCCGAAGACAAAGTTGAGATACTTTGGACAAGTTACTCACCACATGTCTCCGAGATACTCTCTCACCACATGCCTCAAATTAAAATACAGCGCTTAACACTGCGATTATTAGACATATGTGAGGTGGTGGCGCCATCGGAGTCCAACCAACAAGGGGTTCTACCATCTTAGTAGTCAAGAGTGGGACATAAAAAACAGCTACAGATAACGCGGATCTACTGAACTACAATTTCTACCTCTTATTTACTCTTTGGCAAACCATTAAGTTTTATTGCTAAGCAGTTAGCAATCGATCTGTTTCATACAATTTTCGTATAACAAACATTGGTATTGGCATTGACCTGGCTAAGGCAATCTTTTTGTATTTGCTTGTTAGAATTTGTGCATTATCCCATTGTTATTGCTTATTCCTCGATAAAAAATAGGACCGAGGACGGCAGCGAATGGTGAAAGTAGGCCAATTATAAAATTATGTTATTAATTTGTGTTATTCGGCATCAAAGGTGGGTATACCATTTTTTGCACGATTCGTGTCTAATAAATAAATAAATCTAGTTTCAACGTGGCGAAAGCGACGATAATATTAAATAAAAACATATTTTGTAGCTTAACATGCACGAATTTTACTGTTTATGACATAAACTGAAACTAATTTGATAGCCAAATTCAAAAGTAGTAGTAAACCGGCATTATTTTTTTTTTATTTTTGGTGATATACATATTTATTTTTTGTTAAAAAAATATGTTCAGATTCTTGCATATATAATTTCAGATGAAATATTTCACTTGGCCAGTTTGTAATGAAGCATTTCTATGCAAGTTGATATCTACGCACTATTTATTAAATTTAGAATTTTTCAAAAAGCGAATATTCCAACAACTCCATCTATAACACACCGCAGGAACTACAAACGCGCTATAACATCAACATTATTCTTTAATGATTTGATGCAGTAAATCGTAACGTTGCAACGAAATAGCCCAGCCATTTTAATTTACACCAAACGCAGATTCAGTGTAAATGGCTTGTAAACATTCGTCACGTCGGTGCATCGTCATAATTAGATCGTAAACTGCGCGAGAGTCGCCATTTTGTAAAACGTGGATATAAAGTATCTAGATGTTTCTTATAATTTGTTTGTAGTGCCGTGTATTTTACTGAATTGTTTGTATTTTAAGTGACAAGTGGTGCGTGCTTTACGAAGTAGTGGTAGATTAATAACGTTCAAAAACAATTCTGCTTTTAATAATGTTTTTCTTATTTTGATTTTTGAATTGTTACTTGTATTTTAAAACTAGATATATTCATTTTAGGTTTACATGACTGTGTTAATAGACAATATATATTTAATCATTTGATTGGAAATTAAATTTTGTTATATTATTGTAAATAATATTTATCTATATTATGGACGTATCGTACCTAATAGTTATTGGAGAAGCTTTGTTGTAAAATACGAAATTATATTTTTAATATTCCATTAAAACTTATTACTAATATGGCTGCAATATCGACTACATTATGTTGCTTCAATTTTCACAATTAAATGTGTACATTACTATGTGTATATAAAATCGCAAGAAACGCGGAGTAGTTCTTAAAATAAAGAGACGGATGTTAACTGAATATACAGTAACTATTCACATTTAAGAAAAAACATACCACACAATTAATCTCAAATCAAAATTCCAAGCACGTATCCAGTATTAACAACCATAATTAATGACGTGCACACATACAAACATTCTCAACCACAATACCATCGAGTCGCATCCAGCGAGTGCAGTATTGACGTTGCCATTTTCAGCCATATTTATTTATTTAGGCGCGCGGTTCGTCGGCCGGGCGTCGGCCGACTGTAACCTTCACCCGCGCGATTGACTCCAAGGTCTCTTGGCGTGCCAGCTTCCTGGAACAAACGAAGATTATACTCGCTGAGAATATATTATTCATCTGGTTTGTACCTAGTTTTATATTCATATTATTACGTATAGTACTAACCTAGAACGTAATTCATATGTTTCAGGAAATTAGCGTGCCAGTTGAAGGTTCAATGCCAATTTAAAGTAACATGGCACATAATATAATATTACGTAGAATATTGATAGTAATACAGATAAATTAATATTTGTATTCGATTTTGTTTATTACAAATATAGCTATTTCTTATTTACGCTTTCACATTTTTTCAATATTCTTATCCATATTATAAACGTAAGTAAATTTATTTTTTATAATCTAGACATCGTTATGTCTATCCCTTTTTCGTGTGATGAAATCCGATGTATTGTGGCGTGCCAGCTTCCTGTAACAAGCGAAGATTACACTGGTTAAGAATAAACTGTTCATCTGGTTTGTTCCTGGTCCTATATTTTTTTACTGATGTACATATATAAATTTTGCCTAATCAGCACCTCAGATGAGCTTAGGTCTAAATGAACAAAGAATGTCTTATATTATATGTAGTTATATTTCATAGGTTCATTTTAAGGGAAAGTAAATTCTTACTATTTAGAAAATAAAATTTTAATCCAACGTTTTATTTCAAAAAGCTAGCTTTCCAATTATTAGATCTGGTATTATAGGTATTATAGGTATATATATACATACTATTTATATTACTTACTCCCTCGTGGTAGTTATATTATTTTCATCATTAATATTAAACATTTAATTTTAAATATCTAGACATGTAGACAGTAGTATCTATCGTTTACTGGCGCGATTGACTCCAAGGTCCATTGGCGTGCCAGCTTCCTGGAACAAGCAAAGATTCTGGTTATACATAATACATGTTTATGGTTTCACTTAGTCAATATTATATATGTTATCTTTTAATCTAATTATATTCAATATGCTATTTAAAATGTATTTATAAAATAATTGAACATATTTAATTATAAATATTTATAATATTAAACCAATGTCTTGCAATTATATTTTACACGCGCGATTGATTGGCATGCCAAAACATAAGAAATGTTCATTATACAATATTTACCTATTTGATTCTTATTATACATATGTGATCAATTTTTTTTTCACGGTTTTCTACATATATTTTCAGTCGTGTGCGATGATTATTACTTGTACGATCAAATGGTTGGATTGTGCGAACGTATGAGACGAGCATTTATCAGTCATGTTGCATTATCGCTTCTATCTTCTAATCTGAGATATGTGGAAAACCTTTCAGGTAAGTCCTCAGTGGTTAATTTACGTACGCATGGAAGAGCATATAAAATTCTTATTTAAAATGTTCATTTTCTGTTGCTCTCGAAACTGATGTTGAAGACAGCTGGTTCGAGTTTGTTCAGAATTTTGCGCAAATATAAGAAATATAATAACGTAGTCACATAAATGATATTTATTCGCAAATAATCAGAGCTCTTAACGAAAAATAGAAAACCGGGAATGACTGAATTTGAGCAAAGTACCAGAAGTGACTGAATAAAACCAAAAAACGAAGGCAAGAATTTGGTCTGTAATTCGGAACTTCACTCTGAAGTTCATTGTCCAAATATAACCTTCAACTGGACGATTCGGAATGTTTTTGAGGTGAACATTTCAAGGCCTCCCGTTCCGTTTAAATTCTGTATCGCAATTGAGGAAAGTAAGTGTTTGAGAGAACATCGATAGTTCTTGTACCGATGTCTTTTGATAATTTGGATTATATTTTTCATTATACCTAAGTTAATTACTAATCTGTTTTTTTGAATATTTGAAATCAAGAAAATGTTTGCCTAGTTATCTCTAGAAAAAGTTTTATTGGTAGCACTTTATTTTTTTAAATTCTACACTAAGACCTAGATATATGCATACTCTGTAAAACCTTTGCGTTTATCTATTAAGGTTCAAAAAGTTGAGCCCTGTACCAGACGTACATGCAGACAGAAAACAGAGATTCATTGATACGGTTGCGTTTATAATCTTTGGATACGGAATCCTGAAAATGAACGTACACATAAATGTACACGTAGACAGACTCACAAAATAAATAAGCATCTCGCTTTTGGTATTGAGTTCAGTAAGTAGACGGGATAAATAGGTATTTTTTCATCTGGTTATTAGTTAAAAATAGTAGGCGCCAAGTTCATTGGACGAACGTCGTCTGCATAACCGATCACGCTGTTCATATCAAGGTGAACCTGAAAACGAATTGCTCATAGTTAACACATGCATTGTGTACACAATTATATAAGTAATACGTTTTGCTGGACCATCATTATTCGTAAATTAACGTGATGATAAAAAATTCTAGATTTTTTTTATTTCTACTCGAACCTCTACCTGCGAGCCGACGTGGTGACGACCAGCGTGGCGCAGCGGTCATCATACCGGTCTGATACGCAGTGGGTCCCGGGTTCGATCCAGCAAGCAAGACAAGACAGAGCAAGACAGATATCTAAATGATGAATTCAGTTTTCCGTTCTGGGTCCTGAATGCTTGTGTGATATATCTTTGTATGTATCCATGACACCCATGATGCAGGGAATCCTAGTGTGGGGCCAAGAGTGTAGAAAGCGTGTTTGAAAATAATACAATTTAATTACATTTTATATTCAATTCGGTTGAATCACAAGTTTCTATTTTTAAGTATTTTTATTGTTTCTCTGTGGGGTAGTGTTAATTGTAACGTCAGGTCGATTAGTGCGTCGTAGGACTGCGAATAGATACGGCTAGTACTACTGAAATTTTCCCGAGAAGTCTAAGTTAGTTCTTAGAGGTAGAGACGCAACTGTGGCCAACCTTTGGTAAGATTTTAATTTTATCTGGTGTTGAGGTTAATGAAAATAAGTCATTTTTCGTGAAATGGACTGAACAGTAATAGATCTATAGCTTGTTCCCCTCGGAGTCTAATCGTGAACAGACTGACTAAGAGAGATTCAATTTTGAAATAAATATATGAATTTAGATGTTCTTGTTAGATCTGTCTTTACGATAACCTGAATAATTCGGTGTATGGTACCAATAGCATAAAGTTTTAGAACGAGAATAGTGTCAAGCGAGGCGTGTGTAGCGATCCATTTTATCTCAAAAGCATTATTTTTTGGCGAATAATCACTAATTTCCGTTGGTTCCGCACGGATTCTTAGCGAGTAATCACATTTGCTGAAAGATACGCGTGACAGTTTCGAGGCGAGCATTTAGTCACACCATAATCTTGTTACTATGGCGGTTTTGAAGTTAATAGCTTTTTTCTGCTACAATTGCGTTGGGTGGACTGTTTTTATGGCGTTGCGAATGTTTCACTTTCAGTGGTTAGACGATATACGATACACGAGGGTTCGAGCGTCAAAGTTTTCGAAGGTATTAGGACAGTAATTTTAGAGAGATGGTATTATATGTATTTTAGTCGCAATATATGCGTGCTTCCGTGTTTTAGAGTACCTACGTCAGGCCATCAGTTCTTTAGTTATTATTAGATAGCATTCTTCAAACCTAACAAGAGGTCTTATGAGCAGTTGACAAATATTCGTCATAGGAGCACTGTAACTAGTGCCTTCTTATTTCAACAAAGTTCATCGAAGCTTATTTCTATCAATCCCCATTGAAATATCATAGCAGCACGATGAACAAAACTAATTTACAAGAGTAATATACGCTTTCTACACCTGTAGCTTCTCACTAATCGCTTGCCATCAGACCGAACTATAAGGTTTTTGTCCTCGTTAGCAATTTGTAAAAAATCATGTAGTAATAGTGACTGATGGTAATTGAAAATCTATTTCGGTTATGTAAAGTAATTACTGTGTAGTCACAGTGATCTTTAAATAAGTTAAGCCTACTGCGTCATCTGAATTCCGTTTTTTGTTGCGAATAAAAAATGCAATCATTCTGTAATTACAACTGACCGTGAGGTAACTAAAATACTAAGAAAGGTAAGGTATACTACGGTTTAACAGACCGACATTTAAAAGAATATCTGTACATTTAAAGGTACCTATAGTAGACTGAAATTAGCCTGTAGTACGACTAACAAACTTCCAGTAAAGCCAGTTTCTTATTTCTGCCTAATAACAGCAGTGTTAAGCGCTGCTGCGTTCTGGTTTGAAAGGTGTGGTAAGGGAGGCAAACTTAACGAAGCATTCCAACTTA
>DWRA01004815.1:0-10469 GCA_018250295.1 Spathilepia clonius
CCAGGTGGTCGATCGTGTAGAGGCGCGAGCCCCTTTAAATGGGTGTGTGGTCCCGCCTCCGCCCGCTCATACATTGAGCGTACGAGGCGTACCACAAACTCCTCGACCGTTTCGATCTTAAGGTCACACACACACACCTCACCACGTCGTTCCTGACGTTACAACTGTTAGGCATCTCTCCTCACAGTTAATAGTATCAGGCGTTACTTTGCGGAAATCCATGTTAAAAAGTTAGGATTAAACTGTTGGTATTGGATCAAATATTGGTAGCAGATAGTTGCGAAGTAGTTTAATCCTAACTTTTCATAAAGTTCTAGTAGTACAAGCCATAAAAAATACCGACTTTGATGTCACTTAAAATTTAAAAAAAAGAAATGTTGGTTTAGTATTTAGTTCTGAAGACGGCGCTCAATATTCATCTGGATCCAATATAAACACCTGTCATTCCATGTCACGACATGTCAGTAAATTTTAGTTCTTTGATCGAACGAATGTCACGCTCTGAGTAGAATTTCTGGTAATTAAATTATTCAGAGGTTGAAGAACTTTGCGGTTCGATTGGTACATTATTGCTACATTACTACAAATTGGTACGTTACAATTTGCTACTTTACTACAAATATATTTAACACTATATGCGAGAGAATTCGTAGATCCACAGAAAGACGTTACACTGATTTCTCTTTTATAACATGAGTGTTAAATACTGTATTCTGGTTTGAAGGATAATATACACAAGGCGTTTCAAATTAGTCTTTAGGAATAACGCATCTGTGGCTAATAGTATAGGGTCAAATAACTGCTGGGTACAAGTGTCCCTTCAGAGTGTTTTAGGTCATATTCCATTGCATTGGTCAAGTGTAGAAAGGTGGTAGAACCCGTTGTGGTTCAACTCCGGCGGCACCACCGCCACATCTATTTCTGCTTAATAACAGCAGAGTTAAGCGCTGCTGTCTCCTGGTTTGAAGGGTGTAGTAAGGTAGACTTACGTATCCGAGGCATTCCAACTTAGTCCTCAGGGGCAGCAACACATCTTTGGTCGACCTCAGGTAAGATTCTAGCCTGGACTGGATTACAAATGTCCATGGGCGGCAGTTGCCACTTACCATCAGGTGGACTGTAAGTTCGTTTGCTGCTCCATCAAGTATAAAAAAGTGTGATTTACCAGTAATAGTAAGTCAACAGAAAATGGAAAAAGTCTCTAGAAAATCGAGTAAATCCATTGTTTTTCTCGTAAAATGTAAATCGGCAGTGGTATTTGTAGAAGCACTGCCATCGCAATTAAACAGTGAGTAGCGATAAAGTCAACATTGGGCTCGCAAATGGGATATTAATAATTCATGCGAAGTCGCAGCCCTGTGACCGCTTCGCGCTTGGTAGGGTTGGCGCGCATAGAGCTTTTATGAACGTAAATATTTTAACGGATCGCGTTTTTTACTATTTGCTTATTGTACGTACACTTTATGCTAATAAGGTTTATAGGTATTTCGTAAATTATAAGTGCATTTTTAAAGGATGCAGTAAATGAAATATTAAAAAGTCTTATTAGAAAAATATAAACAAAAACTAAAATTTAGTATCAAAAAATACATGATCATACCGTATTAATATTTTTATTGCATATAAATTTTTTGAGAACTAAATAACAATTAACAAATTATTTTCCTAGGATTCATACATGTTCATTCTAAAATGTCAATTGTATGTCAAAAATGATGAAGTAAATAGTTTAAAAACTCAATTTATTATTTAATTTGTAACGATATTAACAAATATTAAATATATATATCAATACTAGTTTTATTATATTAATAAGCTAGTCAAAAATCTACAAAAAAATATATATTATATTTTTTCAAAAATATTTTTTTGTCAACTCTAGCAAAATTTCGACCATCCCACAAAAATAGATTAAAATTAAACATTTCCGAATCAAATTCCGCTTATTCGCCTTTATGCTAATTCCAACCCCTAAAAATGGTAAATTAAACATGACAGCCACCCCTAGCAGAGAGCGTAATGAACTTTCTGTTTGAACACGTGATGCGTTTTTGACAGATTGTTTCAAGAGCTGAGGGGTAGTTTTCGATTCGGGTAGTTTTCGAGGGTGCAAATAACTGTTTCCGTTTGTTGTATTTTCTTTGTTATAAATACAATTGAGGGTTAAATATTTAATTTTTTTATGATAGAAGTAGCAAACTAGCAGGCTTTTCACCTGATGGTGAGTGTTTATCTATTATGATATTGTTATAAATGTACTTATATGTAATAAGTACATTTATAACAATCATATCAAATTATTTATAACAATCATAACAAGAACAACATCTTATAGAAAAATAAGACGAAATGTATTTTATTACTAGCAGACCCGGCAAACGTTGTTTTGCTTTATAAAAATTATTAGATTACTAAAATGGCCATAAAAAATAGGGGTTGGTGATAAAAAGATAAAAAAATAGGGTTGTATGTATTTTTAATGCCACATTATGAAACATAAACACAAAAATTTTTGTCAAAAAATTTTAAAATTTTTTTTAAGTGTGAACAACCGTTATTACTCAGGGGTATGAAAAATAGATGTTGGCCGATTCTCAGACCTACTGAATACGCATATAAAATTTGGTAAGAATCGGTAAAGCCGTTTCGGAGGAGTACGGTAACTAACATTGTCACATGGAAATTTTATATATAAGATTAATCTGAGCTTCATACTGTAAATTGGTAATTTTTCATATACGACTTTGTTGTAGGGGCCCATCGATATATTTATATCGTAACTTACGACTTTTGTATTTAAACGTTAAATATCTTCCTAAAAAAAAACTAGCGCGTTTTTTAAGCGCTTTAATAACAGCAGTGTTAAGCGCTGCTGTCATCTGGTTTGAAGGGTGTGTTAAGGGAGATAAACTTAAGGAGGTATTCCAACTTAGTCCTCAAAAGTAGCAACGCATCAGTTGGGATTTTAGTCTTATCTAGAGTGGATTACAAATGTCCATGGGCGGCAGTTGCCACTTACCATCAGGTGGACTTTATGCTCGTGTGCTACCATTATATATAAAAGAAGGAAACATTCTCAGAGTTTTAATACAACCCTTATATTTTAACAAACAAAGAAACGACATAAATTAGAGAATAGTTTCATTTGTCTGACACCAACAAGATAAGCGATAAGACATAAAAGATGAAAAAGTATTAACATTTTTAAATAGAACTTTTGTGTGTTACAAATAAATTACGAATACATTTAATATCATATGTAAGTTTTGATATAAAACATTTAAAAATTACCCAAAGGTGTTTAAAGTGTGCCAACTCTCATTTGGACAACATTGTGGACTATGGTCTAAACCCATCACTCTTAGAGGAGACACGAGTCAATAGTGGAACAGTAATGGGTTGACGATGACGAAGTAAAACATTTTTTTTCGTAGTTAATTATAATAGAATAACTTAATTAGAACGACATTAATAATTCTCTTATTGTAGTACACAAAGACCTACAAAAATCTAGTTTGCCTGGGATCGAACCCAGATCGCTACCTAATAGACTAGTATAGTGCGCCTGCACCACAACTGTCGACAGCATTTTTTGCCTACAGCGACCAAATTGCTTACTAAAGATAGAAGATAGAAGTTCGTCAATTTCTGCGTTCTAGAAATTAATCTTTGGTAGGCAAAAATGATTAGATGAATCAATGATGTGTTTTGGTCTACGTCCGAACATTACGATTTTCTCGAAAAATAGTTTCTCTCTTCTCGTTTACAATAAGACACACATGGAATAAAGATAATCCGGCACCTAAGATTCACTCAGACTCTCATATCAGTGGCTATTACTCAAGTTTACAAATGATGGCCACGTATTAATGGGCAGTCGCGCCAAGCCTTTTATCCTCACCGATCTGTCTAACTCACTGGATTAAGACTTTTATATTTAACCTGTAGATACATTTTATTTTCTTATATTTTCGAACCGGTCTGACAGGCTTCGGGTTCGAGCCCCGGTCACACATATCTGAATTATTAGTTTAGGTTTGTTCTGGGTCTGGGTCTTTGTGTGTCTATGGCACCCATGATGCAGGGAATCCAGCCATTCTCTGTGACTTTTTAATAGTAGATACTCATTTTGCTTACTAATTTTACTACCTTCAAAAAGTAGTCTATATCTTACTACACTATAGGTATTGAGAGATAAATTTATGTTAAAAAATATTTAAAAAACACCTTTTGTACTCCGTGTTCTTTTAAGAAAATTCATTTATTTGATAGCCATCTTGGGAGTGCATAAAAATATTTATTCAACATATTGGAGCGTCCGCCATGTTAGATTTATCATGACGTCACTAAGCTAGTCACGCATTGTCATACAAACCAAACGTGTATGCAAAATGTTAGTAACATATATCCGTTGGTATTAACTGGTTTAAAATTCATACATGCATTAATACGTACGAATATACACAGCAAGACTTATAAGCTTTCAAAATGAAACGTTTAAGTAAATATAAGGAAGTGGGTATTTAAATAAAATCGTGTTTAGAAAAACATTTTTTTAATATCTTTGGCCTGAAGCCTATCAACCTATGTAGTTTTAGAAACATAAACATAGGCCTAAAACATAATAAACTTATAGCAATATGCATATAATACTTTTCAACATAATTATTCAACTATTTTAACATTCATTTTATTTACATAATTTGTAATAAGTACTATTAAAGTTACACAACTTTTTATGAAGATTAATATCAAATACATTCATTTTAATTTATGTAGCAGATAATTTCGTACATCTGGATTACAACAAACACACGTACATTCTTTTCTTAATATTATGTGTTAGTAACATGCAGTGAGTATCAACATTTTCTTGTTAAATGGGCTTAAATTAAGTATTTCAAAACATTGCCGTAACCAGGAAGCTGTCGAATGGCCGTTACAGATTCTACATGTCTTATATTGATCTGGAAAACCCCAAAAATTTGGACAAATGCAGACAGTACTTGCTAAGGTTTTCCATATTTTTTTATTGTGTAGAAGTAGCAAACGAGCAGTCCATGTGGTGGTAAGTGCCCACTGTTGTCTATAAACGTGTGTAATAAACCCCAGAAAATATTAAAGTTCTATTCGAGGTCGAATACAACTACTCCTGAAGACTAAGTTACAACGCTTCGAATGGGTATCCTTACCACACCCTTCAAACCAAAATACAGCAGCGCATGACATTGTTATTATTTGGTAGAAATTTGTGTGGCCGTGATGCCGTCGGAGTCACGAAAGATTTTACCAATGCCTTCAAGTATTATAGGCTTCGCTAGTAACTTTTAATATTTTCCTACTATAGAAAAAGCATATGTTTGGAAGCCCACTGATTAGGAGAAAACCTCTTTTAGTTGTAAATATATGTCATCATTTCATGACGTTTCTAAAAGCACTTACTCTAACATAAAAATCCTAGATCCAGCTATGTTTCTACTTATCTACATACAGATAGTACCACTGTATAAAATAATTTAACTTAAAAATATTTCGTTACACACATTTTCACGTATGGACTGCACATGCATATAAAAGAACACCTGAGCATACAGAAACACAATGTTCCTTACAAATTTAAACTAATAAATTACTGTAAAACAAATTATTACAATTAACTATGAATAAGCAACTGACACAAAAAGAAAAGTACAATAAAATGCAAACAAATGTAACACAATAAGCACGTTAAGAAATATAATATAACGAATATTATTACTCAGTATTTAAAATACAATATAACAATAACTGATTCTTTTGCGATTATACGACAGTTTTCAGGAGCATAAAATGTTATGTTTTTTTTAATATAATGGATTAGCAAGCGAGCATGCAGTCCCCCTGATGGTAAGTGGCAACTGCCGCTTATGGACACCTGTAATCCACCCCAGATAAGATCAGAATCCCAATTGAAGTCGACCACAGACGCGTTGCTACCCCTGAGGACTAAGTTGGAATACCTCCTTAAGTTTATCTCCATTACCACACCCTTCACAGCAGAACACAGCAGCGCTTAACACTGGCGTTATTATGCAGAAATAAGTGTGGCGGTGGTGCCGCCGGAGTCGAACGACAAGGGGTTCTACCACCTTTACTATTAAAACTTGTGTAGTTGTAAGTATAAATTAAGTACTAACCCTTCCCTATCACACGTCACATTTACGTGACCTACATCTGTTGCTGATATAACACATATGTAATAGTTTCCATGTACAACTTTATAAATATTTAATAGTGGCATCACAATGTTTAAGATGCCGAAATCGCATCACGTTGTATTACGTATGAATTATTCCTTCAAATTGTTACGTGTTTTGGCCCCAGTTATGGCCCTGTTATGTCTACAGACATGGAACGTGTCAAACACGGGCCGTGGCAGACAAACTCAGTTTTTCTATTTAATATTTTACAAGTAACTTTAAGGTCATGTTACAGTAGATATAAATACATTAATACACATTATGAAAATACTTTTTATTTGCCACAGCATGCGTTTGACATATTATCTGTGCGGGTAAATGAACCCTTATGGATGACCTCAACGTATTTGCCAAAATCACTGATGGCGGATGAGTCTGTCCAGCGAATTCCAGCTGCAGGAGTAGTCGATCTGCAAGTGGCCGTACCTGGAGAGATGGAAATTGTTCGGAGCAGTCTTCGGCATCGGACGCGCCCAGTCTTCATATTCCGGTGACAGACACTCATATGCGAAGGGCTCGTACGCTTCTGTTAGCCTTATAAGAAAAAAAAAACAAAATTAAGCCTTATAACTTTTGTGACAGAAATTTGTTAAATTATTTCAAAGGCGGAATGAAATATACGTTTATTTTTATATCATTTGTTTGTTTTATTACATAACACATTGAAAATAATATTTATGTTAATATTGGTTATGTTTCGAATAACTCTTTTTTTATTACGTAGTACAGTTATATAGCAGGAAGATGGGAAATGGTAAAAAGCAGCCTAGAAAAACATTCCTCACGTTTATTACGCAAATAGTAGCAAACCTTCACAGTTTTTACTGCACATCCAGTGGACTTTGATTCGATTATATTACAATTACATTATAGTGTACTATACAAATTATGAGGTCTACTATATATGTAAATATTTTATGTTTTAAAAAGTTTTCGGAAACAAACTTTAGGTTCGTAAGTTAATATATTAGAAATGTTAACTGTAATCTTACTTATATGGCGCCGAGCAATTTAAATAAAATTTTGCGATATTGTTGAGTATACATTTCACCTTTGTAATCTCTAAGCTCTGTGGTTAGAAATTCGGCCCGCAAACTCAATGTCCGAGGTTTGAATCCCACGCCCCTGATTTTTCGCAGCATGTGCGTATTCGAAATTAATTATTTCGGTGGCGAAAACATCGTGATGAAAACCTTCACATATAAGAGTTCTTCATAAAAATGGTTCCCAAATGTGTTTGAAGTTGACCAATACACTTGGCCAAGGTCGTGGATCGTGGTCTTATCTCCTCACTCTAAGAGAAAATGCGTGCGCACCAGTAAGACAATAATAGGTTAACAAAGACCGTCGTATCATTTTGGTACATTTTTTTTATGTTTAATCCAGTAGCAAACGAGCATGCAGTCCACCTGATGGTAAGTGACAACTGCCGCCCATGGACATTTGTGATCCACCTCAGATAAGACCAGAATCCCAAACTGAAGCCGACCACAGACGTGTTGCTACCAATGAAGACTAAGTTGGAATGGCTCATTAAGTTTATCTCCCTTACCACACCCTTCAAACCAGAAGACAGCAGCGTTTGACACTGCTGTTATTAGGCAGAAATAAGAGTGGCGGTAGTGCCGCCGGAGTTAAATTACAAAGGGCTCTACCACCTTTTAAACTTACTTAGTTTTGAAGTCGGCACTCAACTTATATACGACTTACGATTACTTACGATTTAAAGAGTGACCACTTTAAGCGTTGAGTTCAACGTCTTTCTTTTGATTCGTAGAAGGAAGTCGGTTAAAAACTATATCCGACTTCAATTAACATTTATCTTTCAGACAGTAATTAATAACTAAATTTTAATTACTCTCTAAATGCGTCCCTTTCCTTTCCTTTTTATATATATTTTTATACAGATGAACAACTTTTAAAAAAAACTAAAAGCGTAATTTTTTGGAGTCATTTAAAAATGCCGAAAATATCGGTTTCATATATGGCCATTCGCTTATATTTTACTTTTTTACTTTTACAATTCCTTTTTATAGCAATACACGCTGTGTTAGATATTATTCTTAAATTTCAAGTGTCTAGGTATTACGGTTCAAGAGATAAAGTAAAGACATTGGAGGCATAGTAGTAGGGTTCAATATTTACCCCTTTTGTGCGGAACCCTAATTAATACATTTAGCATAACGTTTGCTATTCTTAGCCACAAGTTGCAATACTCAAATAACAAAGAACTAGTTACCTTCCCACGCTTTCAACTTGTGTGGTTGAATATGTAGAGATTAACATAAATATGTTTGATGTAATGTTAACGAACTTTTTGGTGAAATACAATTAACTGTTCTTATGTTAAATAACATATGTGGGTACAGTTTTGTGTATAATATTGAGCAACTCATTTATAAATCAATTTCTTTGGTTCCAAAAAACAGTTTTTTTTGTAATAAAACTAGCAAAAAGCAGTTCTATACAATGGTAAAATACTTAAAATTATCACTTTCTAGTTTATCAAAAAATGTTCAAAGTTGGACGCCGCGCATTTTCGTCCGTCCTAGAAAATTTGTGTTTTTTTATATAATGGAGTGTTAAATGAGCATGCAGTCCACCTGATGGTAAGTAGCAACTGCCGCCCATGGACACCTGTGATCCACCCCAGATAAGACCAGAATCCCAACTGAAGTCGTCCACAGATGCGTTGCTACCCCTGAGGACAAAGTTGGAACGCCTCATTAAGTTTATCTCCCTTACCACACCCTTCAAACCAGAACACAGCAGCGCTGAACACTGCTATTATTAGGCAGAAATAAGTGTGGCGGTGGTGCCGCCGGAGTCGAACAACAAGGGTTCTACCACCTTCTAAAAAATGGAGCTCGAATTTAACCTTATAAACCATAATCTCATTGTACCAATCATTTAAAATTAAAGGACTAGTCACCGCGTAAAGGCGTCTTCAAAATGAAAACCCAACCAAGGCACAATATTACAAAGAAATAACTATGGTAGTAGGCACTTAAACAATGCCGTGACCCGACATATAAATAATAATTACCTGTTTTACTACGTCTGATGTTCAACCATGATGAAAACGATCTGGTGAGCCTTATAAATCAATATACAATTGTTTTCCATGCATCCATACGATTATCGTCAATTACAATACGCTTTAGTTGTTTTTTTGTAATTTAGAAGTAGCAAGCATGCAGTCCTTGACTGTGGCAGTATCACCGGTACAGGTGGT
This sequence comes from Spathilepia clonius, assembly GCA_018250295.1. Lineage (NCBI taxonomy): Eukaryota > Metazoa > Arthropoda > Insecta > Lepidoptera > Hesperiidae > Spathilepia > Spathilepia clonius. Next base: position 9,475 of record DWRA01004815.1, read on the forward strand.
AGAGCCTCTTTTAGTTCGACTCCAGCAGCAGCAATATCACAAAATACACCATGTGTAATAACAACAGTAAAGCGCTGCTGTTTTCTGGTTTGAACGGTGTTTTACGGAGACATATTTATTGAGGCGTTTATATGTACTTGATTGTAAGGGACAAGGCGGCCGTGGCCTAATGTAGAACCTTAGTTAGAACTGTCATCTAATCTGATTTATTTAGACATTTATGCGTTAAGTAAAATTATAACTTAGGAGTATGGAAATAACATTGAAATTCCTACCGGAGCCTTGTTTTTATACCGGTGACGCTCTTCATTGATATTTCAATATTATTTTCTTACCGTTACGTTATAATTCTATTCAAAAAACTCCTTTGCCATACAGTCCTAGTATTCCGAGCAGGCTCTAACACTACTATAAAAGCCACCTTGTACACTCACAGCCCCACACTAGGATTTCGTGTCGTGGGTACCATGGACACACAAAGACGAATACACGAACACGCAGATCCAGAACAAAATCTAAATTCATCATTCAGATATCTGTCTGGATCGAACCCGGAACCCACTGCGTGTCAGACCGGTATGGTGACCGCTCCGCCACGCGAATCGGAAAAAAACAAAGGGTGGTGCTTCCAGAGATCAACCCCGAAAAATTTGACTACCTTAAACATAAAAAACAATCAGAAGTATTTTATACGTACCACAGATAGTAAACAAAAATCCAAATTCACTTCTCATAGTTGTTTTGTCTGAACTCTTGGTAAGAATTATTTAATAAATTATTTAGTTAAACCACTTTTGCTGAAGAATACAATGATCACATATTTATGACATGTTAGCTATCCTAGACACGACTATAATCCTATGTTGTTATAATACTATTGTTAACATTAATTAACTGTAGTAATTGGAATGTAGTTAATTATTAATTACACGCATTAATGTGCTCAGTAGAATTTTAATTTCAATCTATATAATAAGTTGATCATGTCTCAGATT
>DWRA01004816.1:0-10468 GCA_018250295.1 Spathilepia clonius
ATTTGTGATCCACCCAAGATAAGACTAGAATCCCAACTGAAGTCGACCACAGACACGTTGCTACCCCTGAGGACTAATTTGGAATACCTCGTTAAGTTTATTTCCCTTACCACACCACTTTACCAGTACAGTGCTGGTGTCGTCTGGTTTGAAAGGTGTAGTAAGGGAGACTTATTTATCTGAAGCGTTTCAGCTTTGTCCTCGGGGGTAGCAACGCGTTTATTGTCGACCACTGTCGACTCCAATTTTATCTGGGGTTGTTTACAGACGTCAATGGGCGGTAGTGGCCACGTACCATCAGGTGGACTGCATGCTTGTTTGCTACTTCAATACAATAAATAATAAACTTACGAATGTGAATTTTAACATCAAGGCAATGAAAAAACAGTGTTTTATAAATATTTTATTAGCAATTGGAATAAAAATTCAACACGCAAAAATACAGTTTGGTATCACAAAACAAACACTATCTAAGCTACGTGTAGTACAAATGCATTACTACCTACTAACTACTTTGTTGCGAACTGTACAGTAAATGCAATTCCTCGTGTACATAATTAGTAAAAACTTTTGGATTCGACATAGTTCCTGCATTTACAGTCCTATTTAATTCAAGAAAACGGAAAACTTTAGGAAAGTAACCAAAACATAACAGTGACCAAAAGCGTAGTCAGAATTATTAGAATGTCAAAAATGCGCTGATTTATTAAGCTAATAACGTATAGTGGAGAGAGTATTTAATGCGGCAAAATTAATTAAAATGAGCTTAATATAATTGCATTTTCAAATATATACTTCTAGCAAAGGTTTGGCGGCGGTCTCGCCTGATACAAAACACTTCATGAAAAGATTCATCTCTTAAACTGTAATTAATACGTACAAATGCAAATAAGAAAACTAAATATAAAAATCAAGAGAGCTGATAAAATATATTATTATTCTGTAGAATATGTTTAATATTTTTTTACTGTGAAGAAGCTTGTTTTTATATGTGTTATTAGCCTAATTATAAGTATGCAAACAAAGCTATACTTATAATTAATACATTTTAAAATTATAATAGCCTCCTAAATTCGAATGACAATACATACCGATTTGATAACGTAAAGCAATATATAAACTAATTTCATACTGATAAAGAAGAGTTCAAACAAGAACAGTAGCTGCAAATCATTTACGACTGATTAATTTTATTGGTCCGTATTGCTTACTCATACATATATCTTCGCTTTAAAGTTCTAACACAGCGAGACCCAAAAAACTTGTCTCTTTAGGTATTTTGTAACGAATTCATTCATTTTTTTAAAATAAAATTTATATTCGAAAGTTGTATCCCTTAAGTACATTTGACACTACTAATTTTCAGAAAAATACCTGAAATATTTGGCTGGCGAATATATACGAAAAGTTGTAAATTTTGCGTTACGCGGTGTTAGAACTTAAGCGACATTATCTAACAATTACGCTAATTATGAGATATCTTTGCAAATAATTACATATATATTCTCCATTTAATGAGGCAACACCAAATTAAATTTATAAATAAAGAGTGAATCGTTATATAAAAACCCCTTAACGGAGTGGTACATAAAATTGGAGAATAAGCTGCATGCTAGGTAGATATAAAAATATAGCCACTGTGAAGTACTAAGTATGCAATATAGTAAAATTAAATACATTCGGTAGTTAATTCGCTAAGGTTTCTTTGCACTATTCCAAAGTTGTTATACACATGCCATAACCGGTGTTTACATATTTCTATAATACGTCAATTAAACAATAATTGCATTTGTACCTATTATAATATTGTCTCCCGGTCATCACTCTTTGTAATTAATTGATTTTTGTATGATATTTCAGATATTCGAGGAACTCTTCAGCCTTACTAAAATTACATACTACCAGTGAATACCTACACATTCTCTGCCTTCATATACGTAACATATTTTAATTAAGTTTCCCTTATAAACCTGCTTGTCGTACTCAGCCTCATAATTTAAATAATAAATGCAAAAGTAACTTAAAAAATTCATGTACATGCGTATAATATCATAAAAACACTTCACATAATTAAATCATTTTGATATTTTAAATGGTGTCGATTAATTTTTAAGTTAACTTAATATTTCAATGTTATTATTAAATTCAAATATTTAATAATAAGATTAACATATTCATAAAAATATCTATATTCAAGAATAATATCATTTTGGAATGTGCATCTTGACAAAATTTTGTCCTACTTTCCTTGGATATTCATAAAAGTACAGGAAAGTAGGATATAATGAGAATTATAAAGCGTGTGTATACTATACATATACTAAACTAATACCTTATATTATTTCCTATATTAATTTTGTATAAATTTATCGATTTACGTGATTCTAATAAATTTTGCAACACTTTCTTACGTATTTCCCAATAGCTGCTCATTTTTGGTTCAATTTATTTTATTAAACTAATAAATCTAATTATAAATATTGGCAGACAATACTTTAATCGGTATACTTATTAAACATTTCCACTAAAGGACTGATTCTTTTCTTAGTCATAAATTGCTTTGAAATATTCTACTGTAGGCAATATTAAATACATACTAATATTTCGAATTCGACAGACAAAACGCCATGTTTTAATTAATTTTGTATATCATATCATTGTTTTTCAATAAAATGTTATTTTATATTATATTGAAATAATAATATAATAATTTTATTTTAAGATTTTAATTTTATTATTTCAATCAAATTGATGATTGGGAACAAAAGTTTGAATGTTATTTATATAGGCACATATAGCTTCATTAAGGGTTTTTTTAAGTAAAATTTGCATAACAAAATTTAAACTCAATGTTTATAACTACGATCCACAATAATATTATTAATTAATATTTAATGCAAGTAAATTAAAACATCGTATTTGTCTTCGTAATAGATGTTCATATACATTATGTAGATGAGCTTATTCTATCAGATCACTTCCCATTCGCTGTCGAGATTATCGTCGGGGGAGATTATACTGTTGATTCCATTTTTCAGACCGTTTTTCATATCTAGCCTGAGCTCGATATTTTCTAGATTCCAGTTATTGGGAAGTTTCACTACTTTCGGGACCAATTCCCCCACGTTTGGTTGTGGGGTAGTTTTTTTTTGGTTGACGGGTAATTTTTCGTTTTTATCAGGCACCAAGTTTTCAGTGTTGCTATTTATTATTATTTCTTTTGGTTGATTATGTTTGGATTCGTAGGTGTACTTGTGTTCTGTGTGTTCTGCGGACGGCTGCGGCGGCACGTCGGGGCTCTTGATGCTGAGGGACTCCAAGTTGAGCATCTTGGCGAGGATCTTCTCCTTCTCTTCTATCTGCTGCTCGAGGACGTCGTCGTTCTCTTGTTGCATATTTCTGAAACAAATTGTTTTAAAATTTTGTAATGCCATCCATATCGTAAAACACTATCAATTGTTTCATCAGTATTAAACTTTGTTTATACAAATTTCTTTAACAATTTCCTTTTTTCTTACATTGGTTAAAGTGTGTATTTTGAAGATTAAAATAAACGACAATTCACAACACGAGTTACGCTGGGTAGGCTGGAGGTCAAGTTCAATGTATGAAAACGAATAATATCAAGAAAACAACATACTCATATACGCTAACTTCCATGACACACGGACTGGTGTAGCTGACGTCGGTCGCGCGGCGCGCGGGCGTGGTCTGCCGCGCGGCCCCGCCCCCGGCCCCGCCCCCCGCGCCCGGCCCCGCCTCCAGCCGCCGGCTCCGACGGCTGCTGTGGATGAGCTCCTCGTCGCACTTCTTCTCCATGATGCTGTTGTACAGCTTCAGCTTCCGCTGCAGTTCCTCTGACTTGGCCCGCCGGATCTCCTCGGCGTCGCTCGAGACGTCCTTGAACTCGTTGATGATGGACTCCAGCACGTTGTCGGATATGTCGCGCGGCAGGTGCTTTATCGGCGGCAACTCGAAGCACTCCTCCGCGTTCGCTATTGTACCTGGGCAAATAACGTTTTTATAAACATACGACCAGCGTCGTCAGGTTAAAATGATTCGATAAATTTATCTTGAGTAAAATCGTCATCTTGAAATACTAAGGCGTCTGATGGAGATAAAATGTAGTAGTTCGATATCCCCTTTGGTAGGCACAAACTTAAATGATGGGGATTATTAGAGAGTAAATTAATACTAAATGAACTCAACAGCGATTAACAGTACTATAACTAAGGCAGACATAGATATCTATGTACGACTACGTACCTCCGCAGCCGAATCACGACTAATTCTGCCTACATTTAAATATCTCGACATTGACATAACTCACCAGTTTCAATGGTCTCGTTGCGAGTGAACATGGAGATGGGTTGCTCGAGCACGCTGGCGATGTACGGCACGGTGTGGTCGATGTGCGTGAGGTCGCGCACCGTGTTCACCGCGTGCTGCAGCGACGACGTCAGCGACTTGCTCATCAGGCTCGACGGAGAGTCTGGACACAGATAAAAGGGCTCAATTTACCTTCTTTTATATGGAGTAGCAAACGAGCACGCAGTCCATCGATGGTAAGTGGCAACTGCCGCCCATGGAAATTTGTGATCCATCCCACATAAGACGAGAATCCCAACTGAAGTCGACAGATGTATTGTGACGACCTGGACCTGAGGACTAAGTTGGAATGCCTCGTAAATTTATCTCCCTTACCACACCCTTCAAACCAGAAGACTGCAGCACTTAACACTGATGTTATTAGGCAGAAATAAGTGTGACGGTGGTGCCGCCGGAGTCGAACTACAAAGGGTTATCATCATAACTCCATACGTCCGGCGACACCCGTCGAATATCATCTTGTGAAAATCGGACATGTAGCAATCTGCTATCATTGTGAGCGTCAAAAAGGGAAGTGCTATTAACATTTCTATATCTGATACGCAACGACCACCATATCCATTGTGCTAAAAGAGGAAACAATTAATGAACAATTAGGTCGTTTTGTTCACAAACAAGGTGAATGTAATTATACACTGCACCGCTCACTGACCCGTGGTAATAATTTGTGCTTCCGGTTTATTGTGCTTCATGTGACACGTGATTGACAAGAGCTGTAATGTTGCATGTTTTTTAACAAGATTGCAGTCCAGTTGATTTGGTCTCTGCCGCTCATGGACGTCTGCAACCAATTCCATATAGGACGGGAGTGGGGGAGGGGAAGTCCATCACTAAGGCGTTGTTACTCTAAAATATGGTCACCTCATGAGTAGGTCAACCGGAATACTCTTTTACCTGAAACACAAGAACTGCTTTCCACTAGAAATGAATGTGAGGCTTGGTGCTCCGAAAATTATGAAAAAAAAACAAAAATGCAGAAGTAGCAAACGACCATGCAGTCCACCTGGTGGTAAGTGTCTACTGCCGTCCATGGATGTCTGCAATCAATCCCAGATAAGATCAGAGTCCTTCCTGAGATCGGTTACATATGCATTGTTATCCTTGCGGACTGAGTTGCAACGCGTCGGTTAGTCTAACTGCCCACGCCTATCAAATTGGAACACAATAGCCCTTAACACTGCTGTTATAAGTCAAAAATAGGTGCGGCGGTGGTGCCTCCAGGGTTGAACCACGATAGGTTCAACCTGTGAATCATACACGATTGGCAAGAGTCGTTATATGTTCGAGTATCTACCCAATATGAGTAACGACTAGTTGCGGGGCGCAGCGGTCAACATACCGGTCGGGCCGTCAGACGGTCACCAATCTGACACGCTGTGTTCCGGCTTCGGTCGTCACCGGATTTAATTATAGTGTCTGTTTTGGGTATTGCTCTTTTGTTTTAGATTGTTTTATATGATGGAATAGCAAACGAGCATGCAGTCCACGGTATCTTAAGTGGCAAGTGGCAAGATAAGACTAGAACCTTCGTGAGATCGTACACAGTTGCGTTGCTACTCGTCGTCTTTGTACGTTTAGGGTATAACACCCATAGGGAAGCCTAGTGGCTACAAGCTATAAGTGGAGAAAGTGTATAAATTTGAATTACGTTGCGTAAATTTTGTCTATATTCTAGGCTGTGTTAAAGGTATTTTGTTCCTTGCTGTAGTTTAAGTTGGTCGGAAATGTTGCAGATATTTTTTATTTGTTGAATACAATTACTATTTTCCTTTTAAGTACGAGACTATAATTTTATTATTTAAAAATCAAATTACTTTGAATTGCGTATTGCACAATTCGCAGATGAGATTGCAGAGGATGCAAAATGAAATGACAATTTAGCTTAATAATCCAAAATTATACTGGCCGTTATGAGTCAATATGTAATGATGCACAAAGAAGTTATAAATATACAAGGTTTTAGAATGTTGAAATGTTCAAACTCGCCTTGAACGGCGCATAAAGAAGCGTCACACTCTGAGCTCTGACCAATTTGAATCGAATTTACTGCACCCATAACGGCTATAACGAACATTATTTGGTTATCGTGAAATAAAAATATATATTATATTGAAAATAATACGGTATTTTACTCAGAAAACCCATTTGCTTGATATCTATATCATGGGGGTACATAATAAATAATTGGTCCGTTATTTAGGGCTTCCGCCATATTGGATTTGGAATGACGTCACTGTACTACTCATGAATTGTCATCCAAAACAAATGTGTACGAAAATTTCAGCTCAATTAGTTGTAGTTTAGTTTAAAATTTTGTTGCAAGATTGAATATGCACGTACTGACGAAGTATCTAAGAAGGAAAGTCAAATAAAAGCTTGTAATATAAACACAAACATAAGCTACATGCGGGGTTTATTAAACTTACGAGTATCACGACCTTTTATTACATTTATCTATACCATTTATATAAAGTCTGCAGTATAAGCTTGCGTTTAATTTATTTGGATGATGTCATAACAAATACTCGTTTTTGCCCGTCTATCGGCCTGTACAGACTCTTTCAGAAATTTATGAACTTTGTTGAGATTTATTAAAAAAATACACTTAAGGCGCTTTCGTGCCGCGCGTGTTTACGCGCGTTCCATTCGCATGCGTGCCACGTGTATCCTATCGTTTCATGCGCACACGCACACGGGTCGTCAGAGATTACAGCGAGTTAATTCATGAATGAAGGTGAGACGCGTATGCAGGCTTATATGCGCGACAGGAACAGCGCTCTTATAATGGGTGCTATACCTACTTTTTATCACGATTTTTTTTTAAGTTTAATTTTTAAATATTAAAAAGGTTATAACCTGAGGGGAGAACTCTGTGGTTCGACTCCCGGCACCACCGCCACACTTATTTCTGCCTAATAACAGCTTTGTTAAGCGTTGTTGTCTTTTGGTTTGAAGGATTTGGTAAGGGAGACATACTTAACCGAGGCATTCCAACTTAGTCCATAAGGGTAGGAACGCATCAGTGCTCTACTTCCGGTAGGATTCTAGTCTCATCTGGGGTGCATTACAAATGTCCATGGATGGCAGTTGCCACTCGCCATCACGTGGACTGCGTGCTCATTTGCTACTCCATCATATAAAAAAGACACGCAGACTGTTGACACTTCATATTTTATAGTAATCGTATTACGTTTGGCGAAAAGACGTAAAATCTGTCTCACTAAAGTAGGTTACATGGGTTATTATAATTTTAAATATGCGGCCTGCGCGCCTCGTATCCTCAAGGTGAATCAGTTCTGATACTTCTAATGTTGTCATAGGATACTTTTAGACGCTAAATCAGTCTAACATTTACAATATCTAGGTAAATATATGTGTAAGTTGAAAATAAAGCTAGTCATTCAGATTCGCCAATGCAATTGCAACAACGTGTATGCTTTTTTAACTTTGCCTCTGAGCTTGATATTTTCGGGGTGAAGCGAACTTATTTCACGCTGCGTGTAGAATGAATGCCTCGTCGGAATCTGTTTATTTGGTTTCAAAATTACCTAAGTAAATAATTGGTACTTAATTTTTTTTAATAATTATAAAAGCTGGGCTGATACAACAGTTTCAGATATTTTCGAGATAAATTAACCTATTACACTCAATGATGACATAGTAAAAAATTAAAATGATTTTACGCTCATGAGCACTATATTACAATGGAAGTCACTTCAAAATGGTTTTATTCGTTTTACAGCTTACTTAGACAAGATAAGCTTGTTATATAAATAAGTATTGAAAACGGCAGTAGTATTGGAAATACAGACAGACACAACTATTCTATTTATTTGCACAGGTAAACATACGTGACTCATTTTGTGCGGGAGAACGCATATATTATACCTACAGGGTAATGTGCAATCGTGTTCGGTTGCATTTGTAACCACAACGCCACTCGATACTTAGGAAATATTGCCACCTACTGAAAGTATAAACCGGGTTGGTATGTTACTCTAGCTTGTTTTATGAAATCGCTTGTGTGGTTTCCAGCTTTTAGTATAGCTTCTTTTGTCTCTAGATATACGTACCTCTATATATTTTATTATTTCTGCCTAATAACAGCAGTGTTAAGCGCTGCTGTGTTCTGGTTTAAAGGGTGTCGTAAAGGAGATAAACTTAACGAGGCATTCTAACTTAGTCCTCAGGGGTAACAACGCATCTGTGGCCGACTTCAGTTGGGATTCTAGGGTCTTATTTGGGATGGATCACAAATGTCCATGGGCGGCAGTTGTCACTTACCATCAGGTGGACTGCATGCTCGTTTGCTACTCCATCATATAAAATAATAATAATTACTTATTTTAACGTGCTTCCAGATTAATTACTTATTAAAGGATTTTTTTCAGACTTATGTATGGGACGAATAATTATAGGCGAGCATTTTCCAGACGTCCTTTACACTCGACTAGACGACTTAGGTATAAGAAGAAAAGTAAAAAGATTTTTGCTGTTAATAATCGGAGCAATTATAAGTGAGTCTTCATTAAATCTTGAACGTGGTAGAACCCTTTGTGGTTATTTCGGTGGCACTACCGCCGTCCTAATTTCTGCCTTTATCAACAGTGTTAAGCGTTGCTGTGTTCCGCTTTGGAGGGTGTTGTAAGGGAGACATTCTTATCCGGAACGTTCGAAGTTAGTCCTTAGGTGTAGCAAAGTGTCTGTGGTCGATTTTAGTACTTCAAATCTTATCTGGGGCTGATTTTAGATGTACCTGGGCAGTAGTTACTACATACCATCAGGTGGACTGCGTGCGTATTGTGCAACTTACCACACCCCTCAAGCCAGCGCCTAAGGCCGCTGTTATTAGGCAAATATAGGTATGGCTATAGTACTTCCGGAATCAAACCACAAACTTTTCTACCATCCTCATATATAATGATCATTGTGTAGATAAGAATATTATAACATTCAGACAAATTTCAGGTATCAAGTTACTTCAAACACACCTTTCAAGTTCCACACACGACCACAATTTATAACTAAATCTTTCGCAACAACGATCTTGAATAACAAAACACAAGATTTTGCTACGTATTTAAATTTCACTGACGATTTACAAGAACTTGAGAGATACTTGAAGTCCCTTAATGTTAATAACTCAACAAGCAACCCTACAGAAAGTATAGAAGAGCCATTTGCTTTTTTAGACAAAACTTCCAATACTAAAGAAACTGCTAATAGTAACTTAGGTAAGTATTGTAAAGAGGAAATCATTCGATTAGTAGCAGTGATAGCATAGTGGTTGAAACTCGACCTCTTAATCAGAAGGTCCGAGGTTCAAACCCCAGGCACGCATTTCTGATTTTTCGAAGTTATTTTCGTCTTGCAAATTAGTTAATAATTGCTTTGACGGTGAAAAAAATATTGTGAGGAAACCTACATGCCCGAAAGATCTTTAAAAAACTTTCAAAGGTGTGAAAAACTTAAAACTACAAACTTGGCCAGCGCGCTGGCCCAACCCCTTTCACTCTGAGGAGATCCGTGCCCAGCAAGGTGACAATAATGAGTTTAAAATTCACCGGGCAAGGAAATACAATGGATAGATAAACGTCAGTTTTATTTATTACTAGAGACAAACTGTTATGTTTATATATTAATATATATACAGAAAAGATGTTCTATTTACAAGTTGAGTATAATTGATATCATTAAGGATTACTTTTGAACAATTTACCACAAGTTAAACTTGAAAAGGTAATTCCTGAACAAGTAAAAATAATATGTACCTAAATTTATATTTCACTTAAATGAAATAGGTTTTTTTAAATGTGTTATAACGTTGTTTTTTATCATAATATAATGTTTCAGTATCAGAATTAATTTCATCAAAAGACAGCAGCTCTACCTTGTTGGTAACAGAAATTAAAACTTCTTCTGCTACAGATTTGCCTAATACTTTACCAATTAGGTAGGTATATACAACGCTAATGAAAATTTGTTATATTTTATCTTATACTAGTTGACCCGGCAAACGTTGTTTTGCCTTATAAAAATGATTAAACTACTAAAATGGCCATAAAAAAAATAGGGGTTG
>DWRA01004817.1:0-10467 GCA_018250295.1 Spathilepia clonius
TAGGTCTGAGAATCGGCCAACATCTATTTTTCATACCCCTAAGTGATAAGGGTTGTTCACCTTTAAAAAAAAAAATTAAAATTTTTTGACGAAAATTTTTGTTTTTATTTTTTTATAATGTGGCATTAAAAATACATACCACCCTAAATTTTTACTTTTTTAACACCAACCCCTACTTTTTGTGGCCATTTTAGTAAATAAATCACTTTTATAAGGCAAAACAACGTTTGCGGGGTCAGCTAGTTTCTTCTATACAATTTACATCCACGATCTGTATCACCTGGCACAATTCAAAAGGCGTGACAAAACAAACACTTATACATATATAAAGTGAAACTAATCCATTTACCATTTAAAATATTTTTCCCAAGATAAATGCTAATGTTTGATTGTATCAACTATTAAACCATTTATCTTTTATATTTATAGAATATCCACTATTCATTATTAATGTTTATCTACCGCGTCTCAGATAACCATCGCAAAGTAATCTCGTACAACGAGAACTCGTAAAAGATTGTTTCTTTTGGTTACGACAAAAGTAGCTATAGGATCTATCTGTATAATTATATTGTTTAGAATATTAAATGCGTTTTGTTTTTCTCAAATTATATTTTTATAAGTGTAAATAAATTAGCAAACGGGTATGCTGTGCTCTTTATTGCCCCGAGACCTCTATGTACATCTATAATGACCGACCAACTATATAATACAGATTCTTTCTACCTGTAGCCGATTAAAGATACATTTTCTTCCAGGAGGAGTAAGTTGGTCGCCTCATAAGTAAGTTAGTTGGCATCCACACTCTGCCAGCAAGACGCAACAACTGCTTGACGCTACATTAGATTTACCTACTTTCAAGTTTTTTATTCCAGTTTTTAATGTCTCACAAATTGGAAGAAGATTAAAACACATTTGAAAAATAAAGCCTTATGTCAATTTCGTTATATTTATTCCAAAAATAATTTGTTCCTGTTGCTGATAAGATATTTAAAAAACGGTCAAAGCGTTACTATTTCTCTTTCCTTATGGCTCAATTGTATAATATGGGTAAAGGAGTTCCATTACAACGTTTTATATGATATAAGGTCATGACCAGGTGGCGCATAGATTGTTATATACTTTGGAAAAGATACGTTCATCATTGACCGTCGTCGTTTTAAGCATGCGAAATTTGAGAGGTGGTCAGTAACCTTTACTCTTGTACATTAATCATGAATTTCAAACTAAGCCGCCATACTTGATTAAATTTAAGAAATTTAAGAAAGACATCATAAAAGAATCTCATAATAGTTCTTTTGGATACGAGAGAGCTTTAAGCTTGCTATGTATTTAATCGTATATAATGTGACTCTACAATAGAGTCAATTATAAGTTATTGGTATTAGTAATATTAGATTGAAGCCGGTTCCCAACGAACGCGCCCGTCGTAGAGCTGTTTAATTAAATTGACAGATCCCGTCAAGTGTGAGAAGCATAGAGTTACAGCACCGGCTTACCATATTATAATATCTTCCTCATTCACAGATGGTTCAAGTTTTATTTTAAATTATCTAAGATTAAATGAATCGTGTAAACAAGAGTTATATTTGGAGTAGAAGATTTTAATTAAGGAATGTTACGAAAAAGGTACTACGCATACGATGTGATAGATGTAACTATTGCAGACACTACTAATAATAATATTGAAAAATAAAAAAAAAAAACTTTTTTTAAATTGATTATCAGAAATCCCGTTTATTTGGTACCCATACAGTGGGGGTACATAAAATTGATCACTTCGCTAAATTGGGGCGTCCACCATATTGAATATAGAATGACGTCACTAAGTTAATAATTTTAGCGCAATTAGATGCGAGTCAACTGGTTTAAAATCAATAACAAGATTTGACCCGCACGCACTAACTAACAAAGGAAGTTAAATAAAGGCTATTAGTAATAAAACTAGCAATATTATCAAAGATATTAGAAATATTATAAGTTGAACCTTTCTCGGTTCGATTACTTTCGTTCGATTCGTTCGATTACCACGACACCTACTTCTGCTTTATAACAGCGATGAAGTATTACCGTGTCCTGGTTTGGAAACTTCCACACTGAAAGGCAGATTTACTTTTTCGAGGCGGTCCATTTTCATCCATAAGAGGTAGGAGTCCAATCCTATTTGGGATTGATTACAGATGTCAATGGGCGGAAATGACCACTTACCATCAAGTGGATTGCGTGCCCGCTTCTTCAGTTTCTAAGAAAAATATTCTGATGTCATCATTTTTTTTTCACTTGGAGAGAAATTCATTTACACCTTTTATAGCAGTTGATCTGTATTGATATCTTTAATGGTATTCTTGCGTTCACAACTTACTCTGTAGATATTACCAGTTACACTAAATTACAATCATTGGGTTGTTAAGGAGTGATAGCCTAGTGGCTGAACTCGGCCTTTGTGTGGATCGAGGTATTTACCTCAGGCACCACGTACCTTAGTTGATTCTAAGTTATTTGCGTATTAGAAATAACATATCACTTGTTTTAGCGTCCATGGATAACTGACTATCTGAGCCCCCGCTATGCCCAGCCTCGGGTCAGTAACGAGTTGACGACCACGGTTTGTTAAGGCACTGATTCAGTAAATCATTCTGCGAAAATTAATTCGAACTATTTGCTGTTAAGCCACACTCACTTGCATGAGGCCAACTAAAACCAAATTAACGTAGACCATAATCACGGCTACTGTCTGCGACCACAACCAAATTCCGAAGCGACAATGGCCATACGTACTGCGTATCACCGTGAGAAGTGCCGATGCTATCTGCACATTAACATAACGTCTTTGTCGTGTCGTAGTGGCCGTAATCCGTGACGCGTTTGTTTGTGTGATTGTATCTTCCTTGTAAGCTTACGCAGCTTTGTTTTTGTTGACGAATTTGTAGGGTTTCTTTGGTTTTTTGTACGTGTGTAATAAGTCGTTTGTACCCATGAAGGGCAGGAGTTCTTAAATTTGGTCCGGAACTTTTAATCTTAAGAGAAACTTCAACGACAGCTAACATTAACGTTTAAGTTGATATGTTAGGATAAATAGATTTGAAGATGGTAGAATCCTGTATGGTTCAACTTCAGAGGGTCCACCGCCACGTCTATTTCTACCTAATATTAGCAGTTTTTAAGTCCTGTTATCTGCTGCTTGGAAGAGCGTGATAAGGGGCGATTGGCCGAGGACCGGACTTCAATTTGTCTAAATTCGTTATTATATTTCATCTGTCATATAAGTGACGTAAGTTAACAGACCTTTGTCCCTGACAAAAACGTGAAACTGTGCGGTGATGTCCCGGCCGGGGCCGAATGCCGTCACGTCCCGTCCCGTCCTGTCGTGCCTATCTTTTTGTCCACGGATCTGTCGTGCCACATCTTGTTATTGACTTTGTAAGATACAATGTTTTTGGACGGCTTTTGAAAAAATTGTTCACGTTTTAATATGTCTATGTACTTTTGTGAACGCAATTTCGATTATCATGTACTTTGAATTTACCTTGTTTTTTAATTTTTGTAAAAGAAAAATAATGATCATCATGATACTATCCCGAATCTTGATTAAATCACTAAGCAGCTGAAAGGTTCCACTGGAGACGGTCGAACCATGCTGATTACCACCAAACCTCGGTAGCTATTGCCATCACACCAATTTCTAACGTGAGCCATTTTTCCGTTTCGGTGGAAAGGTTTGAATGCTGCCTGATTTACGTATGATGTGACCATCTTAGTCCAGTCGGCTTTAGATAGAACCGCTGGTCTACATGGAGTTGGTTATAGAAGTCGATGGGCGGCAGTGACCACCTTTCATCAGGTAGACTGCAAGTTTCGTTCCATCGTTTGCTACATCAATCTTATAAAAGCGAAAGCTTTATTCTGATGTAAAGCTGGTTTATTTATGAACATAATAATGTCGTAATTAGACATCATAATAAAACCTCTTTATATATCAAGAACTATTAAGCCACTTAACAATACTTAACTTATCTTTCCCTAAGCCTGTCTGTGGGAACCGCAGTGTTAGAAAAACGTCTCAATTTTCAATATCTCAGTAATAAACTACAGCCATTAGAGTGGTTAGGCTGTAATCGCCGCGCCCTGCGCCCGCGCAGTGAGATAGCTCGAAAAATTAGAAATGTTTACACATTTCTAAACTTACTTTTCATCAAGTAATTTAATTGAATTACTTACATGACGAGTTAATACTTTAATGATTTTTCTTTTTGCTCAATGAAAAAATGGAGTAGTCGTCAATATTAGTTGAAGAAGGTAGACCTCTTTATGGACTCCAGCGAAACCACCGCTACACCTATTTCTGCTTAATAACAAAAGTGTTAAGCACTGCTGTCTTGTGGTTTGAAGGGTATGGGAAGGGAGACGTACTTATCCCAGGCATTCTAATTTAGTTCTGAGGTGGCAATGCATCTATGGTCGCATCTTATCTGGGGTGGATTATAAATGTCCATGGGCGGCGATTGTCAATTGCCATCAGCGGAATGCATGCTCGTTTTCTACATCCATCCTGTAAAAAAAATCTAGTGGGGTACAACTAGACTTTTAAAAAAAGGCGACAAAAGCCAATAACGATTCCTTATCTTCACTCCTCCGAGTGCGAAATCCGATACGACAGTTCTGCTCGAGAGGTTCCAACATGAGTGTAACCTCTTCGGACGCGGCACACGACACCGCGGGACAAATGTTTCACTCACTTTGTAAAAAAAACATAAAACTAGTTTTTGTCTGTGGGAGGCCACGAGCGAGAATCTATCTAGCCTTTTTTGCATGCCCATACCAGTCAGCACTCTGTACGTTTTTAAAATGAGTAAAGGTAAGCTTCAAATGAATGCGACTCAGTATTGTGAGTACATAAAAAAAGTAAAATGTGTTTAATAGATTTTTCCACATTGAAAAGTCGCAAGAGCCCTTTACTTGGCTCGAGAATTGTGATATTGGGGTCTCCCTCATCCACCGAGACTTCTTGCAGTGTATTTTTCAACAAACATCGTTAACTTTAGGTAAAAAATCATTGACATTCAAGAAAATTCTGTGGGGGATCTACATTAAATAATATATTTATGATTTTGATTTTGCTATTCTCTGGCGATTCTAATGGTATTGCAAATAATCAGGCTAGAGGGATTACTTGTATGTATTAGGTAGCCTGTATATTTTATTTCTAAATCAATTGCCAAAGGTTTAAAATCTGAGATTTATTACAAACGTCCCTCACATGTAAACGGCTACGACTGAGAACTAAATTCAAATACCTGATATACAATATTGTATCTAGAATATAATAATACGAACGCTGCTTCAATATCTACTTTTGAAAGCGGTAGTCCAAAGGGTACCAAACGCGCCTGGCGTCGACGTCAGCTAGAACTCCAGCATTAGAAGTATGTCCAGTGGCCACTTTCCATCAAGTGGACCGTCGCCTGTTTGATAATTCTGTATTATTAAAAAAAGACAAAAGACTATGGCAGTGCTTCCTTACCAGTGGGACCCTGCATTTAATCTTTCTGCCATCAGAAAACCAATGTTGAGATCCTTGCGATTACTTTTGATTCTCGTAAATAAGCCTCAGTATCTCTACATCCATTTATAGATGTCCGCCGGTCCGTCTGTCACAGATATAAACCGTGTAATCTCGTCAAGATAAGCATCGCTGTCGGGCATCATCTATCACGACACGGTAGGAACAGGAAATTAAATAATTTAATTTAGTTGTAAAGTGTTGCGTTCTTCGATAAGGTATTGGAGTGATTTAACTTCTAGATTTAATCCTCTTAAATTTAGAGGTGAAATTTGTTAAAATACTGGTTTGGCATCAATGTCACATCCGTTTTTACTTCATAACAGTAGTTTTTTGCTGTAATGGACCCCAGATAAGGTTGGAGTCCTATTGAGTTCGGCCACGGATGTGTTGCTACCACTGAAGACTAAGTTGGAGCGCCTTAGATAAGTACATACTCGTGTCTCCTTTACCACATAAAGGAAGTAGGTAGTATTGTGCTGCAGTATTTCAGTTTGAAGGACAAGGCGTGTTTCATTTTTTAAAGGTGTTCAATCTTGGTTTTCAAATGTGACAACGTAATTGTGATTGACTTTTGGTAGGACAGCCGTATTGTTTCATGATAGTTACAGCAGTCCATGGGCAGCATTGACAATTTCACACTAGACAGTACAGTTTATAAATGAAATTCACAATTATGTTTCCTATTAAAAATTAGCTCTATAAAGAATATCAGTTAAGATTGGCAGTTCTAGATAAGGATCAAAGTGGTTGGTACTTATGCGGTGCACTTTGCTACATCATGAACATATAGAATTTAACTAATAACTACATTTTAATAATGAGATGCGGAGTTACATATACGTATGTACGTTTAATATATTAAAACCTATTATAGATCCCAATACTTTATATCAGAAGGTACCTACATGCTTGACAAATGGGTGTTCATTTGTTTCATCGCGGACACGATATTTTTTCTATTTTTTACTATCACTGTTTAGTGGTGAAGGCCTATAAAAGTGGAAGCTGCACTCCCGGGTCCAGCTATAAAATTAATTGGTTTGATGCTCCGTGAGAAACTTGTAATTACTGTTGTAAAAAAAATATTTTGGAATTTTGGGCCAGCTTTTATAGATATTCAAATATGTAATATTAAATTATCGTTACCGTCCATTACGGTCACAGTCAGAAGGGCAGGTGTCTTGTCAGAATAAATAGCATTGAATGAATAGTTCATCGTACTAGGCCCATCGTACTGGCCGTTTCGTCGTCAACCTATTACCGTCCCACTGCTGGGCACGGATGTCCTGTCAGAGTGAGATGTAGATCATAGCTCACCGCGTTAGCCGATTATGTATATAGGTCACATATCCTTAAGATTTTTTAAGGAACTCACCATTTGTTTATTCTTCATTGAAATGATTATATAACCCTGTTACGCATATTACAAAACTATTAATAAAATTTTAACATTAGGTTAATTTTATAGAAAATAAGCAAAAAAAAAAAATATTTTTAGAGTATATAGTTTACAGGCTAAAATATTTTAAAGTTTTTATTGTATTTATAATTAATATAAGTAAGATATTAACACCACGACGGCAATTTTTTTTGGGACAAAACAACCAACACTTATATTTAATCTTAGGAGAAAAATATGCGTATAATTAATTAAATTCCACAACAGTTAATAAATTCTTGACCTTCAGAGACATAAATAAAAACGTACACTTCTCTTCACTTTAAATTTAACGTTTCGATAATTTATGTAAAGCACTATATCGGACATAATTCTATCGCATTAATCCCACATAAATTATACGATTTACAATTAATTTATAAACTGAAATGGCTACTGTGGTTATTAGAAACCTTTCGCAGGGATTAATCAGTTATTTGAAATCAAAATATAACTCTATTGAATTCTAATTTATATTCACACAATTCAATGAATTTATCTATACAAATAAAATGGGATTGCTTATCTGCATGATAAAAATTAAAAACCTGTTCTTAAAATTGGTTGCAAGCTTATCTTGATAACGGCTAACACGATTTAGAAGGAAATTTGCACGACGATAAAAATGATATAGGTTTCATTTACTTAGAATATTTAGCTATATGACTTTATGGTCCAATTAGTAGTTCAATTTGATTAGGTGTGAGTATTTTATATACAAACTAGTCATTACGATAAAGACAAAAATCCAACTAGATAAATATATAGCCTATGTCACTTCCACAATTTAGACAAACTCAACGTAAATAATCAAAATACGTATTAAAACCGCCAAGCCGTTCGAGCTCTAGGGCATGTTAAAGAATCAGACATGCATATGTTACAGTTGAAACCCATTTTTAGATAGAACGCGTTTTCCCTAGTAAAAACTACTTCTAAGTCTAAATAGGGAAACCGCGTTCTAACTAAAAACTGGTTTTAACTGTAACATGTACACATACATACATACGATAAATATACATATATACATACATAAAAAAATTACCCTTTGTAGTCGGCTAAGAATATACATAAGTGGGAGACCCTCGTCAGTAACGAAGTCCATTTATTCCAATTGAAAAAATGCCATAATGTGACAAAGTAAGGTTGTTTCAATAAATAGCAAATTAAGATGACTATTGTTGACCATCGACTTACGTAATCCACCCCGAGATAATATTATAGTCCTATTTCAGGGCGGCCACAGATGCGTTGTTACCTTTGAGGACTAAGTTGGATCGCCCGAGATAAGTATGTACTCTTTACAAGTCAAACTAGAACGCAGCAGTGCTTAAAACTGCTGTTATTAGGCAGAAGTAAGTGTGGCGGTGGTGCCGCCGAAGTCGAACTGCAAAGGGTTCTACCACCTTTAAGTGTGTGTCCTTGTACGAAAAAAATTACACTTTATTGGCGTAATTTATAAGATAATTTTAAGCGATTAAGCGATTTTTTACTAAGCGTGCGACTAATAGAAAAAATATTTATTACATCGGCGCGCGTAACATTGTCTCACGCTAAGAATACTCTGGTATGTTTTTCCAAATACGCCAAAAGTATAATCAAACATGTTTTGAGAACTATGTGGCATTTTAGACGGTTTGTTGCATTTGTGTTTCCTTCTCATTGTACATATGTAGGTACAGTTATACTATAAATTCGAAGCTTTTTGTTTAATAGTAATAATATACCATTGTCACGATCTAATAAATGTGACATTATCTAGAATATACCAAAAGTAATTAAAGCATTATATCTTCATAATATTATATAATATATAAAAAAAAAATGTGTTATATCAGTGATAGCCTAGTGGTTGAATCACGGCCTCTCAGTCGAGGGGTCCGAGGTTCAAACCCCAGTTACGCACCTCTGATTTTTCGAAGTTATGTGAGTATTATAAATTAATTATCACTTGCTATAACGGCGATGGAAAACATCGTGAGGAAATCTGCACACTTAAGAGTTCTTTGAAAAAAAAACAGTGCACAAAAAGTGTGTGAAGTCTACCAATACGCACTTGGCCAGCGCGGTGGACTATGGCCTAACTCCTCTCACTTTGAAGAGACCCGTGCCCTGCAGTGGGACAGTAATGGGTTGACGATGTACATAGTTACATGTAACTACAGTTATACTATAAATAAGAAGTTTTGTTTAATAGTAATAATATACCAATTTCATGATCTTAATGTGACATTATCTAGAATATACTAAAAATAATTAAAGCATATCCTCGTAATAAGTATTAGTGTAACCATCGACCTAGGTTGAGAATGTGAAAATTCTCCACATTATACGCCTACATTATTTTTACCCTATAGATTCTAAAACGAAATTGGCAACCAAAACTTATAATTGAATTAGGGAAATATCTGCAGATTATTGTTGTTGCTGTTTATTTTATTCAATAAGGAAACCAAATTTCGCTTTGAACATTCGCCCTCGTAATGCCTTCGGAATTATTATCGGTCCGACCAGAGCCATTTTGTTTATGTTTCTCCCAAATTAATTTGCATTTCCTATTAGTTGGCGACTAGAGTTGGTTAATTTCGATATTGCTCTTTCTTATCAAAACAGGCTTATTGGTCAAACCCATTGACTTAATTAATTCGTTGGCGACGCTTCTAATTATAATGTAGATTTGTTTTTATGAAATAGAAAAATATTAATATGTGCTATTTGGGTAATCAAATGTGGTACGATTTTTGCGTTATCCCTTTTTCTTCCTAAAAATTGTAGTGGTTTGAAGGGTGACACACTTATCCGAGGTTCACCGAAATGATTACAAATTTCCATGGAGGGTTGTAGCCACTTGCCATCAGATGGACAGCTCGTTTGCTACTCTCATCATATAAAAATCTTATTATATTTCTTTGATAAGGTTGAAGTAACGAGCATGATAGTTCCAAGCTCCGAACTGAGACTGTCGACTGTGACTCCCTTTGCCAAAATACTATATAGTCTCCTTGATGGTAAGTAACCACTACCGTCCATGAATTATCTGAAGTCCTATCGGAGGTCTGCCACATATGCGCTACCTCTGAAAACTAAGTTTGAACACTTGGAATAAATGTATTTACCTTTACCACAACTAACCACTTTTCTCTTTCAATATACTAGAGATCAGTAACACAATAGCACCGTTTGTTAAACAGATGAGGGATCTCATACCAATAAAATATGATAAAGTAAACGCAAAGATTTCAATATGAGTTCAAAAGACGATATTTCATTTTATATGATACGAGCGCGTACAATGTCAACACGTAGCGGTTTCCAAGCCGCAACTTTACTGGAATTACGGAATAATTTAATCTTATATATAAAATTTCCATGTCACAATGTTAGTTACTGTACTCCTCCGAAACGGCTTTACTGATTTTTACCAAATTTTATATGCGTATTCAGTAGGTCTGAGAATCGGCCAACA
>DWRA01004818.1:0-10467 GCA_018250295.1 Spathilepia clonius
AGCGCTTAACACTGCTGTTATTAGGCAGAAATAAGTGTGGCGATGGTGCCGCCGGAGTCAAACTACAAAGGGTTCTACCACCTTCGATTATATTCCTTATCTATCCTTTTTCTTTACAGTGACAAATGCGTGTATGTATCTTTATGCTTCCGGACCGTCACTTAACTCTACGAAACACTCCACAAGCTACGTGCTCTACATGAGAGCTACGATGTGCTACGTGCTACAAGCGTCTGCTAAAATACTCACGTAATCTGTAATACATAAATAGAGAGTGTACTTCTCGCGGATTCGAGTTTCTTGTACGAATTATTTACTCAAATATATTTTTTCATTGCTCTATTCATGCATACTTTATCTAGAGAAGAATGGGGTTAGTTAGTAATATGATTCCATAGTGCTACGTCAGAGCAGTTAAAATGATACAAATTGGTTGATTTAACGTTTTTATTACCGAAGCACTGAACTAACTTTTCCTTTTACAGTTTCCAATTAAATATTGCGGCGTTGGCACATTATGCAGTGACCATGGGTAATAAAGTTTATACTTACTAATTGCTACCCGTGTGGTACGTGACACAAACTGCCTGATATGCAAAATAACGTCGACGTTTTCGAGTAATTAATTCCTTTCGTGATGATTTAAAAAAGGTAGCTTTTTTAAATAAACTCAATAAAAACCTGAAACGGGTGTTTTTAGAAATACAACTGTGTACTAGATTATATTTTATAAATAATGTTAAGTACATCAAAAAGAATAAACGCATACTTTGAAGTAACAAACTTTTCAAATCGCAGATAGGCCCACAATTTAACTCATTTCTGTCGAAATAAGAATGAAACGAATAACAGTAAGTGCAGCCCATGTAAATCCCTCTTACTGTGTTTTTGTTTTGCTATCGTACATGTATTTATGTGTGATTAAAGTTATTAATGAGATATGAAAGGCAGTAACTTAGATATCAATTTCAATTTTTACAGTTACTTAGAAGTCTCAATCAAGCCTGGCTTACCTTTTGTAAAAGTTTGGGTCTATTGTCGAGCGGCTCGGTTTCGTTGTCATGTTTCTTCAATGCTTCGTTGCGGTTTCTGGAGGGATTTCTGCAAAAATATATACATTTCATAGTCTTTTGCTTCTATTTATGGTGTAAGAGGGGTTACTTTAAAATAAACAACCAAGGAAGACTGGATATGTAATGTTGTTTCAATGCTGATAAGTATGGTTTTAAAGATATTGAGTATTCTTAGAGATGCCTGAACTTTTTAAGCAAAATATTGGCTTATAAGATATAAACTCAACCGCC
The DNA here is from genome assembly GCA_018250295.1 of Spathilepia clonius. NCBI lineage: Eukaryota > Metazoa > Arthropoda > Insecta > Lepidoptera > Hesperiidae > Spathilepia > Spathilepia clonius. Next base: position 1,305 of record DWRA01004818.1, read on the forward strand.
ATGGTGGTATGTGGTAGGCGTTTTTAGAAGATCCGGGATTTTGGGCGGGAGGTGTGAGCTACACACAAACATGCTGACAGGAATCGTCAGAACCTCCTAAAATAAGAACCTGTAAAAACTGAGAATTTTGGGATAAAGTGTACATAAAATAACTTTGTTTGTAATTAATTATTTTTATTCCACTAGCCGGCATTGTTCCCTTGGTATCATGTTTCGTACGTAAGATAATATTTCATTGCTATATTTTTTAAGTACAACTTTTGACATTGAAATATAAATCAATGATAAATAGTTAATATAGTGTCAACTGTTTCAATATAATTTATGTAGAAATACATTATTCATGATTTTAAAAAATAAACAATACAGTAAGCGTATTGACTCGATCCCGTAAATCCAGTTACCCACAATTCGAACAAAATCGAATTGGGCCATAGTAAATTGAGTTAATGATTCGTGCGCTAACATTTAGACCGTTCGACCCACCTGAGACAACCAACCCCTAGATAGCGCAGGGCTGTGACAACGATATTGAGGACAGAAGCTATTAAGAGAAGGGAAGATACCAGAATAGTATTAAAACACCTATAATATAATGAAATGAAATGAAATGAAAAGTTTTTTTTATGATAGTAAATATTATTTAATCTGTACAAGTTGGTAACTATAAATATTTACAAGGTACAACTAAAATTATATACAATATTTACAAATAAAACTAAAATAAACCAAAAAAAAACTATAAAATAAACAAAAAAAGAGTATAAATTAAAGATAAAACAAATGGTCCACATCACTGCCTCTAGGAAGGGTCCCAAGAACACTGGCTGGTTGCCACGTTGAATGGCCAAACTTATTCTTTTTCCAAAATACGACGACCTGCCCTTGGGTCCCCTGAAACGGCAACCAGTCGCGTAGACAGTTCTTTATAAAACCGTCGCGCTTCTGGTCCCCACGGCCCTAGTATCTTTACCGCAAACGGCACAAATATGTAACCCTCCCCCAGAGCTGCATATTTGCGTCGCTTGGCAGATTCAGCCGCCTCTGCCGCACCAGCAGCGCGCGTCGAGGTCACCGAAATATGGGATGGAGCTAGCGTATCAACGCAGGTTGCATCCCATATGAGTGACCTCCCTTGTTTCCAAGGAACGAGTGTCATACCGTCAGTAGTAATAAATAAATAATACTTGTATAAATTATATGGAAAAAATATGCTTTAATTGTCTTTAAGTATAGCCAGAGTCATTCCTTATATTTATTACAGATGCGTGACTGTCTCCGAAAAAATTAATAATTACACTCTTTAACATTTGTTATTTTTAGAAATATCAGAGCTATCATCCTAAACTTACACCTATCCCTGATATGAATATATTTAGGTATTGTGGAAAAATAACGTAGATGTTCAGTTAATTATATGTAAACGAAAACATTAATTTTAAATCACCTTCAGGCGTCTTTTTGTTTGAACAATAAGTACGTTGATTACTTTGAAAGTATTTGGATTAAGCCGAGGCGTTTATTTTCTCGAAGAAAATTGCATTAAATTTTAGATACAGATTCTTTAAAAATATCGACTTAAGCTCTATTCTTTGTAACATAAAATATTTTAATAGAAAAGTCAGTTTGTGTTAAATTTATTAGTATATTTTATAAAATCTACTAGTAATAGTGCTTTAGTGTCGAAGTTTTTATTAATTTCAGCATTTGTTTTATTCATACTATTAAAAATTAATCAAAATAAAATTTAATAAATATAGAAATATTTATTTTTTACTTTTTAAGTTATTTCTTTCTTAAGTTTCAGTAGACAGTTTATTAAAAAATTCATTAAATAATAAGTTCTAATAAAATAACCGTAATATATCAATAAATATGTACCTCAAAATATCTTTAACTGATACTTCTATCGTAACATTTTCTAGTTCACGGAAAATCGAATCAAAAATCCCTTCATCATTTGTTAGAAGGGGTGAAGGTTTGTCCAGAAGCGCTGATAGAGTTTTGTACTGAGGAGTATCCCAAAGAGCGTGGCATACATATACCTAGAAAAAATGAAAATTTATAATAAAATTGCATAGGTATGTAGGTTAATTATACGGGCTTTTTTATTGTTTTTTATTAATGTTGGTAGAACCAGTATGGTTAAACCACAGCTACATCTGAAGGAGCTCTAGCGTTTCATTGGAAGGGTGTTGATACCAGCTGCATTAAATATGCGGCGACCGTCTTTATCCTCCAATGTGGCAAAACTTGTGTAGGCTGGTGAACCCCTGTTCTATATGGAGTTTGGTTACAGACATCTTTGGGCTGCAGTTACCATATACCATCAGGAGGGCTACATGCTAGTTTGCTACTCCAATGTTACAAAAAATGTACCTCAAGTAATATGTGAAGTCTGAAAAATTTTAAAATTTTATTTTTTTAAGTTTTGTATTTTGCTTACTGAAAAGTTGATGGACTCGTTCTTCGCATGTTGTTTACGAAGTTATAATTAAATTACTCATTAGTGTAGAGTCTGAATTATTCTAGAAGCCAATACACAACAGTAATTTAAGAAAATAATACTTTAAATCGCTACTCCTCTTTATTTTTGTTAAAAGCTAATTATTTTGTCAGTTAAAAAGCAATTACCAAAAAATAAATAAAATAGGCTTAACTGTAATTACAAATATCAAATGCAATCAATTTGTTGCAGATCATTTGTTGCTATTATTACTTAAAAGGAGTTAAGAGTACACTAAATCCTCTTTGTGTACATTCTTTTTATACGAAACGATGGCAGCCAAATACTAGTAGAAGTGTTTTTGCCTCTAAGAGCTTTATCACCGTTGTAAACTATGTAAACTTGCTCAATCAGTTATGATTTGTTTTATTAATTTTGATGTATTACCTCAGCGTGCCCAGCTATAAGAAAGACTGCACAAATGATACTCCATAGAACAAGTGATATGATGCATAACCAAACTGAAGATCTGCAAAGAAAATATTACAAAGATGTGTGCAGTCTTTAACCGTTATTTGATCAACCGGTTGGATTGTGATCTTAAACTTTTACATTAGAAAAAGATATATTCAGCAATGGAACAGAGAAATTGTTATGAATATATGATCTGCGTGTGCCACTCACATGTGATCGATCTTAGGGCGATTAATCCTTCTCGGATGGTTACATAGTTATAACTATTCCCATCAATACTTGATGGCAACAGCGAAGTTTGAGATGAATTGGTTTCGCCAAGATATTGGGTATATACGTCTAGTTCCACACTATGGCTACGTAACTAGTATAATTACAATGTAGTTAAAGTAGTATTAGCTATTGTTTAAATTAGTTTCTCAAAAATTGCTTCGAAAAAGTAAAAAAAAAGGTTTTTTTTTTAAATAAATAAAATATGCCAGTATTTTTATAGTTATTACGTATGGTGATGTGTAGGTAATACACAAGAAGGTATTGCTGCCCATATTGTAGAGGTGTTTCTTGGTCGCCTATTATGATATTTAAAGGGTAATAATACTGTAAATACTCACACTTGTAAAGTTCTTTTCGCGTGTATTTTCGTATGTCCACAGCCGCAAAGCATCCCTGCTAAGATAAGGAGCATCACGAAACCAAAGGCTACGTTGCATGCTGAAAGAAACGATTTGTTACTGTACACACAAAGATGAGTATCTACATAAAAACGGACCCAAAAATATACGTAAGGTTATCATTTACATGTACTGATCGAGGATCATATACTGAACCCTTTGCGTGTGAAACTAGTATGATGATCACTCCGCCAAGCGGGTCATAGTATAAAGATAAAGTGGGAGTTACTATTTTTTTCCGAAAAATGAATAATAACCGAGTAAAGCTGAATCATATATCTGAAAATAAAACGTTTTCCTTTACAGTTCCTAAGACATTATTAAGAAAACAGAGAAACATGGCTAGGATGCAACCCTCGGACCTGTACAGCTTCTATATTCGTACTTTATTCTACCTACCTGAAGTCGACGAAAATACGTTGCTACCCCTGAGGACTAAGTTGGAATGCCTCAGATAAATGTCTCTTTTAGCACACCCTTCAAATCAAAAGACAGCAGCGCTTAACACTACTGTTATAAGCCAGAAATAGATGGTGGTGCTGCCTGAGTTGAACCACAAAGGCTTCTTAACATCAACAATTATGAAGTATACGATTAATTAGTAGAGAATTGATATCTTACCCAAGATGAATAACCACCTCCAAAACTCGTACTTCTGTAGCCTGTCTAAGCCTGCCTCGAGTTGTCTCGCCAAAACGTGCAAGCCGGCCGTCAGATGGCGTACGATGTCGTTAAATATCTTCGATGAACTGTGAACGGACTGACGACGCACTTCGATGTCTCGCATGATATCTGAAAATGTTTTTGAAGTGCATTTGTATTTCGGTTTAAAAGAACAATAGAATTTTCACGGAAAATGTAAAATTATATTGAAGCTGAAATTTTATCAGTATTTCACAAAAGAAATCAGTTGTAAATACTTTTACTGCAATTTATACTTATTTTTTTAATTTTAAATTGTACGTGGTAGGTTAAACAAAGAACTTATTTCAGGTTTTCTGTGTCTCATCCGAAATATCTAAAAATATGATGATTTTTGGCTGGATTATCTATAAAAAACATTATTAAACACAGTAGGCCGAAATGTACTTCGCAAATACCTTGCAACTAAAAATTTTATGTAGCAAAATAAGTGAATCTTACATAAACCAAATGCCGTACTTGATAAAACCGATTGTAACCACTATGGTGTCCTTACATGGGCATTTTACGAAATTTTACTCCGAAATTTTCTGAAACTTGTTAAAGTGCTTTTTTATTTTTTCTTGGTGTATTTATTATTTTATCATCGGTAAGCCTAAATAATTAAGTGCTTGAATATTTTCTCTGCTAAAACTTGTGCCCATTTTTGCTACAGTATCAAATTTTCAACGAAAATTGAGGAACTTCGGTCATAATCTGTCTTTTGATTACACACGTACCTATATATTTTTTTGTATAAATATTTTGGAAGGATGATTGACCAAGATTTCTGTACGTGAAATTTTAATATGCCAATCCATAATAAAGATTACAACTGGCAAATTACTAGTTCAATTATAACTTATGAAAATTGAATAATTCATTAACAGTAGATACGCTCCGACAATCATAGTTCATTAGCGAATTATTCGTACACATTCGGTAATTACGAGCCAGTCTATACAGAGACCATATTTTATCTTTAATTTAAAACTACGGACACCCACATAATTTAATTTTTTCCTGAGAATTTAATATTGATAAAAACCCAAAACAAAAATTAATGTACTAAAACGATATAGAGTTAAACTTTGAGTGCTTCTTTCCATTTATGGTAATTAACTACCACTATTAAAAATACTCCTTGTCTCTTTGAACACATCTTCGTGCTGGAACTCATTTCATAATTCATAATTTAATGCGCAAAACTAGGAGATTAAAAATATAATTATTTAATGAATATATTAATTAGAAAATAGGCAGGTAATTGTACCGAATGTAAAATTTTACTTTAAATATTACTACATCAAACTATTAAGGTTATACAACGCTGTAGTTTGATGGAGTTCTGGTATTCGCAATAATTACAGAAGATACAAGGTTATACAATAATAATTATAGAAGGTTCTGGGTAGGCTAGACTAGAATGTTAATAACATTATTATTTTTTTAATATTTGTCATCGGACTTAATGCATTTTATCATCGTAAAGAGCTTTTGTGATTTTAATTATACAAAAAGTGGATATTCTATTGTATAACTCCAAGGTATAGTTTTATTATATCGCATTTCATTGTTCAATAAATGTCTTCAAGACTCCATTTGTATCATTATCATTTATATCATTTACTTACCATCTCTTATGGACGAGGTTTGTGTAGTAACGGCAGATGGTAGCATTTTGAATTCCTTTTTAGCCGCCGATATAGCCAGGGTAAGGTTTTCAACACCCAAAAATCTAAGTTCTAATAACTGGGGTTCATGTTGTAATATCTAAAAAACAATTAAATTAGGCATATAGTTGTTAATTTAATTTAAAAAATCCGAACATATGTATAAAAAATATCTCTTAATTCCCGAGTTTAAATTTTTCTGGAGTATGTTCGTGAACTTATAAGAGCTATATAAATTATAGTTGAACTTTGTTTTTATGCACAATTGTGTATGTACGTGGCGTACACGTACCATATTTCATAAAATAAAATAATAAAATAATGGGGCTATGTATATAAGTATTTTTAATAAAGGACGTTTTGAGCTATCTCTAGTATGCAAACAATGTTTACAATAGAATATTAGTATAATAAATAATAGGTAATTAAGTATATAGTTTAATGCATATATTATGCATTTAGGATGTAATTATTAACTAGTCGATATATAATAAATTTTGAACGAAAAAAACCCGTTAGTTATGTGATATGGTTCAAGGAATTCCTTGTATATTTTGAGTTATCTCAAAATTGTTATAAGTGTTCTGTTCTGTATAGCGAATATGATATTCAGCTGAACGCCCAGCTACTATTAGTAGAACAACTAGTAGCTTATTACGTAGTGGTTAAAACTACTGTCAAAAGGCTCGGCGACTACTTAGTTTACTGAAAATCCATAAAGATGCACAGACAACCGAGTGTTGACAGATTTTTCAAATAAAATCATGAGCCGCTGATCAGTCTCAAATAACAAATTGGAAGTCCGTGCGGCAGCGGATTAAGTGATGGCTCAGTAGCTTAAGCGTCGAGATGGTAGTATGTGCAACTATCGCACACACAATAGTACACCTACACAACACACACAATAGTACCAATACGAGTATATGAGGACAGTACGAGTATAGTATACGAGTATGTGTCAATATGTATACGAATAAGTATGACAATTGATACGCCACGCGGACACAATTTTCGCTAATTATATCTCCTGAAACCGACCACAATAAGGCTTATAAAGCTATGAAATTACTTCTGCAATTGAATTATATTAAACGTTATGTTACCATGTTTTTTTTTAATACCGTATCAAATTTCATGTGCAGGTCCAAAGAGTTAGTGTTCAGTGTATCGCAAAGCGGCATGTCCTTTGCAGTGCATTGTTTTTTGTGGCTGTCGATCTGTTGTGCCAATTCCTTGACCTTGTCAGAAGCTACGGTCACCATTAAACTTGATTTGGTGCTTATGTCACGAAGCGACGAAATCTTGTTTGAAAGATCTTCCGTTTCTGTAAAATGATAGCTTATTTTTGAATTTATGTAAATCTCAGAAGTTAAGAGAAATAGAGGAATCAGTAGCGACCAAGGCAATTTATTAAAAAAATATTTAAGGTAAAGTAAATATATACAGGTAAATAATACATCAGATAAAGTAAATCGTATGATGTTGATAAAAGAATTATTTTAAATACCTGCGATTATGTCTGTTAATGAATCAAACACAAGATCAATGCCACTTTCCGATGCAATGGCTTGTTGTATGGGCTCGCCAAGTAAAGTTTCAACATCTGAAAAGCGGAACACAATAATTATCGTTTATATGAGAAAATATTGGGATATAACAATAAAACATTTGCTTATATTTGCGGATAAAATCTGAGTAATTATCTAAAATAACTGAATTTTTACGGGGTCTAATGTGTTAGAAGCGGATACTTATATAATATAAATAGACAAATAGGATAATAGGAAGTTTCGCAAAACTGGGGGCAGATCTCGCTTGGAAGTTACTACTATGTTACGGCTTATAATTAATATTATAATAAATATAAGTTTAGCTTGGTAAATTTAAGTTTATTTTATTTCCTTTAAAAGTATTTTGCAAGTAGAAGCTGTTCAGAAGGTAGTTTAAGACGATTAAACAAATGTTAAGCTGCTAACATTACAATACATTGCCAATTTTAATTAATAAATATAACTACTTACTCAAATTATAACAGCTTTAAACGCAATAACATTTTTTACAGATATACAAAATCATTTTATAATTCTCGTAGTTGATTTCATTACTAGTTTCAAGTAAAACGTATAATTGTATGATAATTTGATATCATTAGGCCTATGCTGCCCCTGGAGGCACTTAAAATTATCAGTCTTTTTTCTTCACTCTTAATCTACTACCGGATTGGAAAAAGGTCTGTATCATAGACCAGTAAAACAAGTTGAACTACAAAGTACGAATAACAAGTTGTAGTATTTTTTTTGCATTTTTTAGACTGATGTCACGTCAACGTCAAACGTCAGCCCATAAAATAGTTATGAATCAGTATTTAATATTCAATCATGTCAATTAGACAAGTCAATGAAACCGAATAAATGCGAATTTAATTGAACCATAGAACGATCAAGAGCATTTAGTTATTGACTATTTGAAAAAGGAAGGTTATCCGGTTAAAAGTAGAAATAAATAATTAAACCATATTCAATTATTTCTTTATTAAGAAATATCTGACATTTGTTACTCAATTCAATTACATGTATTTTATTTAATTATATGTTATTTTAATGTGTCCTATTTATAATTAATTTAACCAAGAGATCAAAATGTAATGTTATACAGGTATAATTTAAATACTTTTAATAAACAGTTAAAAATAATGTGTTTTTACAAGTTAACCATCAATACCATACACTAATTAACAATCGTATTATATTTTACTCATGGAATATTATAAGAAATTGTTTGTGCAGCAGCAATATACCCGAAGCTCCCGAAACTAAATAAGATATCGGTTCCGTGTATTTTATTACCGCCAACAGAACCCTATTTAATACAAGTTGTATGATGTGTGTCATCAGCGTGTTTGTGCGGAAACTTAAGGTTTGCCCTTCACTGTGTGAAGGGATCGTACTTTTCCGCGCTCGTTATGTTTAGGGTTGACAAAAATGTAATTGTAATTGTGGACATTTGTAATACAGCCCAAATAGGACAAGAATCCTACCTGAAGTCGACCACAGATGCATTGCTACCCCTCAGGACTAAGTTGGAATGTCTCGGATAAGTCTGTCTCCCTTATCACACCCTTCAAACCAGAAGACAGCAGCACTCAACACTGCTGTTATTAGGCAGAAATAAGTGTGGCGGTGGTGCCGCCGGAGTCGAACTACAAAGGGTTCTACCAC
>DWRA01004819.1:0-10464 GCA_018250295.1 Spathilepia clonius
GTGTGGCGGTGGTGCCGCCGAAGTCGAACTACAAAGGGTTCTACCACCTTTAAAGCAGCAACGCATCTGTAGTCGATCTCTGTTAAAACTCTAATCTTGTCTGGGATCGATTACAGGTGTCAATGGGTAGCAATACCCACTTGCATCAGGTGAAATACTCGTTTACTACTTCTATACAATAAAAAAACACAACATAAATAACCATAACCTTATTTTTGGAGTACTTTCTTACTCGTACTAAAATCATCAGGGAAAATTAAGGTCAAATCTAATTAGAGCTAAACTTAACGCACAGTTGCCGATTATACCGAAGTTATATCACGTAATCCGATATATATTGTAATCTAATTTGATTAAAATATAATTATTACGGCTGACTAACATATGCGGCATCAATATTAGTAGTCAAGAGTGGTAACGCATTTATGATTACCTTCATGTAGAACGTGTACTATATAGGATTGGTCACATATAAAGGGCAGTGACCACTTACCTTCGCCTGGACGACAAGCTCATTTACTTCTCCAATCTTATAAAAAAGTACAAAATAATGGGTTGCCATCAATAATGGACTAATTACATGTTAATGAATGCAACCGCCGTGTCATAGTGCATATCCGTTGCGGTACTAGAAAATTAATTATGCATTCAGACTTCAATCGTCGACAACTTGATTATAATATTATGTGTCCGTGCGCATAATGAAGCATTCATTAACAAAATATTTATTAATATTAATATGGAGCCTGTATTATGGTTAGTTTAAAATTATTTGATCCATACGGAAATTAACAAGCTATAGAAATGGATCGACTTGTCCATTTTTGAATATAAGTAACATTGTGTTGTAATATTCCAAAAATATGGTAATGTTTTGCTATTTGCTAAATCTATTTCAAGCGCAGCGAGTTAATTCGTACATATGTATGTATTTTGAGTGTAAAGGAAAATATTGAGAAGGAAAGCATTTTTTTTATATCGTCAAAACTATATAAAGATCGATATCCTATACTTGTACTGAAAGAAGATTGATGATATGGGATGATAAGAGACGTATCAAAATATGAAATATGTTACAAAAAATATCAAAACATTTCTTAGGGACTAAAATATATTTTTTAGCCAAATTTAGCAGACAATCAACGTAATCTCAAGTAGTTGCTCAGACAAAGAGGATTTGACACATTTGTTTACCAAACTTCTAATTATTTAGTTACAGATCGATTGACACTATTTTCACACTAAAACTAACGACTCGGTGCTAGATAATATAAATGTTTGCGTGAACTTAACCACAAATAACCGATCGTGTGGTGGAACCAGCGCGCGTCAAACCTCAACCGCACATCGTTAGCGCTAGGATTTCTAGAAAATTATTGAACAATAAATATATTTTAGCTTTATATGAAAGCACTTGGTTATAAAGCAGATTATTTCAAATTACAATGTTTATCTCAACAGTAATGTTATAACGAAAAGTTTTGTAAATAACTTGTAAGTTTATCTAAACTTCAGAAACGAGTGAACAAAAACAAACACTTCATTATATTTTCTACTTAAAACTTTACGAGTTTACACTTTGTGATATTCAAAAATGGTACAATAGGCGAACTTAACTCTCTTAGAATTATTTTATAGATAGAGACTAAAACTTTTAAAGTGGTAGACCTTTTTTGGTTCGTCTCCGGTGCCACCGATGCATATATTTCTATCTAATGACAACAGTATTAAGCGCTGCTGTATTCTGGTTTAAAGGGTATTGAGAGATACACTTATCTGAGGCATATCTGGTTACTAGTGGGGTAATAATATTTGTGGTTGATCTCAGTCAGTACTCTAATCTTATCTGTTAATTACAGATGTCCATGGGTACCGCGTAACTACTTACCTGTTTACTTGTTACCTACTTATTTCCTACTTCTATTGAACAAAACTAAATCAAGACCTATGAATATCAAACCTAAATAATAAAGACTATAGTCTGACATGTTCACAGAAACTAGACTAAAAATGTTCGTTAAAAAACAACAAAAGCGTAACAAAGCCGTAAAGCACTAATCGTAAAACGATATCGGATAAACCCATACTCTCTACCTCCCATAGTCGATAAAAAGCGAACAAATGGACAATTATCGGATTTGAACGTGGACGTAATGCGATGGACAATAAAAAGCAAAGCTAAATACAACGTAATATGTTTCGGGTCTCGGCGGATTTGGCGAGCTGTTTTTATAGGAGTCGATTTTATGACGTGAATGTTTCGAATCCGTAAAACATGGACCTACGAAAAAACAATAAGTGTTTACTTTTAAATTTCGATCATAATTTCAAAAAAGACGCTTTCTATACTTACAACCCCACACTAGAACTCCCTGTGTCGTGACTGCTACACAAAGACTTATACACAAGCATGATGGGTCTAGGCCCAGAACAGAAATTTAAATTAATAATGTAGTTATTTGTCTAGCCGAGAGTCAAACTCGGAACCCATTGGATGTCCGACTAGTATAGTGACCGCTCCGTCATGCGGTTCGTCAATTGAGAATGTAATTTAAAATTCCCTACGTAGTATTTTCAGTGGCAATGTCATGTCTAGGTGTTCAACAGCAGTCAGCGTTGTGTATAAAATAAAGCGATCTCACCCGACTGCGTCTGCCTTTCTAGTCGTGCGCTTTTCTAAAGACCACTTAAATAACTTCGATGCTATTTTGTCCAAAAGTAAGATGCGTCCTAAGATAATTCCAACGTAAATTCATTAGGGTTTGGTGTAAACTAGCCGGTATTTTGTGATACATATAGATTAAATCGTAAAATATATCCATTGCATGTTCACTACATTTCTTCGTATACTGATAATACAACTTCCCTTGTGAAGTCGGATTAGTCGCTAGTAATGCCGTAAAGGCCGTAAACTAAACGTATTATTACGTTATCCTCCCTTCGCACATCCTGGGTATAAACGGATTGTTGGAAATAACTGGGATATCGATAATCTGTTTTTGCACCACGAAGCCTCTCTAACAGATCGGGTCTACTATAAATCATTTTCAAATGTTTCGCGGTTTTATGTGGCTTTCCGCGATGCCACAGTTTATCTTGTTTCGATTTAGGATTTAGCCGTAAGGTCGGCTTCGCTATGATTTATATCGGGCTCAGCGTAGTTTCGAGGGATCTGTGAAGTCTTTCAAATTACAATAGGTCAATAAGGTTTTAGGTTCGGTGGAATTTATTGGTATATTATAAGCTTAAAGGTACGGTAATTTATTCAGTCGATTTATTCAAAACACGGATAAACTGTGCCGGTACATTAATGTCTTATCATTCAGATATGTTCTGTTACAGATATATCAGTGGCCACTTAACATCAGATGGATATCATGCCCGTTTATTTTTTGTATAAAAAAATCAAGTGTTCATATGTCCGTAAGTACTTGTCTCTGCACCTACTTAAACGATTTCAAAGAAATTTTGTCAATGCGTAAGATTGGTTTTAGGTTAAAAGATTATAGTTTTGGGCGAAACAGGTAGCACTATAGACCAAATACTTGTTTCGCCGACACGACAGTAGAAACTTCATTGTATTAAAAAAGAAAACAATTATCCATTAATTTGTTATAATATTCGTTGGTATGACAAACAATATACATTTGAGACTAGCGTACGTAGACGTGAGCTAAATAATACACTTAATATTATACGTGTACACATTCTCAAGCAGAATAGTCTATAAATCACGTAAATTTGATTTTATGCCCTTAGGTAAAAAGAAAACAATGTGGAAATTGAATTTCATTATTTTTACAACCCCTTTCCATTTCCATTCCAGTTAAGATCGCAATCAACAACGTATTTCAATACGCAACATGAATTGTTTTACCTAATATTTCCTGTTATAAAGAAAATTATACCTTTCTTTTCAAGAGTATTAACTCTGTAGGTACCTATTTCAAAGCATTGGTTATTTTCCTTAAAGGTTATTTTAAACAATTAAAGCTGCGAATGAAATCTACCGCTTTGTAATAAGTGCCAAAAGATACTACCAGACATCTTTCATAGATAAATATGTTGATAATCAGAAAGAAAAATGTATAATATGCTATGCAATATACACTTGCTATCCTCAATGTGCTGCTGATTGGGAGTTCGATCTCCATAAAAGCAGAAATAATAAATATAAAGTACTTTTTTACTTCTGAATGCGCTTATGATCGTCTTTGTTTGAGTGCGTGCGTGGGTAAGTGCGCGTATGTATCTAATAATCTACCTTTTTTTATAAAAACAAGCATGCAGTCCACCTGTTGGTAACTGGCCCCTACCACCCATGCCACATACATGTAATCATCCCCACTCAAAATTAGCGTACAGTCTCGTCTGAACTACAAGAGGTTCTACCACCGTCCGACTACCTCAAAACTACAACAGTGATATTGCATAAGTCACTGTACTTAGTTATGACAATGAGGGAATAACTTCATAGTTGTTGGATAGCAATGTCTCCCACATTGCTATCCAACAACATTCTTGGGAAGAAAGTTACCATTTCTACTTCAACACTACGCAAATCCAGCCAGAAAATTAGCTTTATTGTATAAATCTTTTCAAACTTTAACCTATACAGACAATTTACTTTACCGAACACCTATATCTATTAATAAATGCCGTATGTTTATTACGCGGGGCACGCGATACAGTGATTCCACTAAAAGCATCTCGACGTAAGGCTTTTTACTGTCTTCACCGTTAACGATAGGCGATAAATGATTTTATCGCTGTATATATAATGAACAATGCAAGCTATTATGTCGATGGTAACGCTTGATAGTATTGGAATAAAAATATGAAAGAAACTTTGTTATAAAGAAATTTTACGATTTTGATCCACTGAGGCGATATCACCACCATATCTTTCTCTGTCTTGACCTATTAGTGTTTTATGCGAATGTAGTTTAAATTGAGTTTTTATCGTTTCCTATCAGAACTTATACGATAATTAGGATATTAGACTGATACTGTCACGGAATTGATACATTTTGTTATGTAACGGATACTTACTATACTGTTTTTAATTTATTTATTGTCTATGCTTAGGTATTTATACTCATCGTTTTTTTATCGTTCATCGTCTATCGCTTACGTACATTTCGGGCAACATGTCTGTTATACAGATAAAGGTAACGTCTATAGAGAATTCTTTATTCATCCAGCGTAGTTTGAATAGTGTTTCGGATGTTTCAAAGAAACATTTTCGGCAGGAAACGCTCGCGGCATTAAATATTCACGGCAATATGCCATGCGGCGTTCACAGATAACTCATGCAAATACGCAAGATCGTGTGTTCTAAGCGTTGCTTCGATGCTATAGAATTTAAATTGACAGGAAAAACGTTTTATCACTGCTTGCTTTTATGTAAGTAAATAAAGAACGTTTGTAACGGAAAACTTTCATAGAAATACAGATTGTTGTAAACAAATAACAGCTCTCAGAATACAGATATAAAGGTAACGAGCAAAGGAAATTTGAATAAATCTCATCTTCAAATTTGAAGTGATTTGGAGGTGGTAAAATCCTTTATGTATACATATTGGATAAACAACAGAAAATTCATTATCTTACGTCAAGTGGTCACTGTTGTTTGTTGCTGCTTAATGACGGTACGCCTTGTAAGTAGGAAAGCCTATTTCACCTAATAAGCTTAAAATTGACGTAGCAACCGAGCTAGTAGTACTCCTGAACACGTGGTCAAGGCTACTCATGAACAGCAGTAATAAATTCCATGTAGAACAAGGTCTGAATTCAATCACAGATTTGTTGCCAGTCCTGAGGAACTGGCACACGTGTTAGTCAGTCGGCATTCACATTATTAAACCAAAACACAAAAACTGCTTCACGCTGGAAATAAGTGTGGCGATGAAACCTCTGCCACCGAACTAAACTAGTTCTACTACCTTTCATAATGTGTATATCGTAATTGATCAACAAATTCGGTATCCTTAGGAATGATTGACACTTGGATATGATCTTTAGTGACCAAACTTCATCCGTATTTTTATATTTCATAAGATACGTTAAATTGTTATTCCCAGTAGTTATCATTGGCCGTGTGATGTTTAATAAGATTCAGCAAGTCGGTACCCATATTTTCTTCCAATAATTAGCACCTGAGAAATGTATCGGAATAAGCTCCAGGACTTCCCTACTTATGGGGAGAAACCTATGCCCAGTAGTCAGTGAAAAAAAAAACAATTGCAACCAGATATGTTATAGATTATCTAAATGACAAAATCTAACATCTCCAATGACAATACAAGCAATCACTATTAGTCGAATAGATATCAATATAAAGGCTTTAGAAACAACGTTTTCCCTTTGCATTACAGTAAATTCATTCAAATATCCTTTCTGTAGAAAGCTATACGTTCTAATACTGTTAACGTTAACTTATGTGCCAGCAAAAGGCCACTCTTAGGCGTATTAAAGGATTGTAAAAAGGTTTTCGGCTGAAAAAATATTGGATTCTCTCGCAGGCTATTCAAGTATCACTGAGAGGCTCTGCTGGCACTGGAGCGTTAACAAGACCCTTTTAGGCTAGTGTTTGTGTAGTCACATTGTTGTCGAATGTCAACGGGAAGATGGGACAACAAGCAAATGTTACGCCACTAAGTGATTGGATCAAAAAGAACATTCCATTACGTGTTACGATGGATGATATTCGTTTATGATACGTTTATGCTGTATTTGTATCAGTAGTATTCGGACAGAATTATTATAATAGTATTGCTTGTTATTATGTTGTAAAGTTGCCACACATACATAATATTGTTGATGATCAAATTTATGCAACAAGAATTAAAATTCACCTACATATCTGATCAACTCAGTTCTTTGGACTTTTGATATGAATATTTTTAAAACTGAAATGCACTAAATTAATCTAAATTTAAATATTTACTAACTTTGTATTGGTATTGGTATAGTATTATTGTGTAAGGCTCTGGTATTAAAATTATTTGTATCGTAGTTTCGATTTTTATGCTAACTTCTATAAAGTAAATAATCAATTAAAACAAATTTCACTGTACAAAAAAGCTAATAACAAACCAAATGTACATCCGCTTACTCTCGATAATACCATTTATAATTATAATGCGCAGTAGGACCCTTTTCGAAAATGAGCATATGAATAAATGACCCATATCATTACGCGGTGAATTGTTCGTAAATCTTGTAACATGGTGGCTTTGTTTAGCCAGCGAATACCCTTTCATAGCTTAGCCGTTCCCAAATCCGGGCTTTTCCATGCGAATTGAAATGGAATGTTCGCATTTTCGTCTGTGTGCATCCGTAAAGGTTTTTCTAGAACTGGACTGTTGTAGGTATGGGCATAAAATCGCCGGGTTTTAGAAATCGGACAGTTTGCATTTGTAAAGGAATGGATTTCTTCGTGTTTGATTAACGTTCTTTGATCATTTTAGTTCGCTTTAAGTGTTGAATTGACTCATTATTTAAAGTTAATTACTGAGATTCTTGAGATTCATTACGAAGTTTCTTGCGCCGCTTCTTCTCCATACCGAAACATTTTCCGAAGCGGTGGTAGCTTGTTGACGTTAAAAAAGAGTTCTGTATGAACCAACTTTGATTAAATGATTTTTGATTTTGATTTTGATTGGCGAAATATGTGTTACGAAAAAAAGTAGTATGTCGTTAATACGTGTGTAAAATATTTGGGTAATAATTCAAATTTACTCATAATCACATACATACAGAATATTTATTTTTGGGTGCTATAGGCATAAACATAGATGAGTAAATAAACACCCAGTTCCAAAATAAGAATGTAAATGCATCATTTAGGTTTTTCAGGATCTTATCCAGATATTTCTACTTAAATGATAGTGACCGTAGGTTAGGACAAGGATTATCTATGCTATGGTATCCTCAGCATGTCGTAGGGGTGTCTATTATAAACTAGTCGTAAAAATCGGTTCTGGAATTGCGGATGGCATGGATGAAAACTGTAGATTGATCAATTTTAACAGCTTTTCGGAACAATGTGAAGGCTCTTCAAAAACATGCAACAAGAATTCTTTGACTGTAACGCAAATGCCCATAGGCACCTGTCATTTCGAATAACTCGCCATTCACAAGCCGATTGCGAATGAAAGCCAATATTTCTAAAACTGACTAATATTTGTTTTTAATCTGGATATTCAATTTCCACATAAGTTTGTCGTGGAAAGGTGTAAGTAATTTGTTTTCTGGGATAAAAATACTGGAAGTATATGAACGTAAAAACGAATTAAAAAACACTTTAAAAAAACTTACACTAGATATTTGTTCTGGAAGTAGTATACTTCCAGAACAAATATCTAAATTCTTTAGATCTGAAAGATTGGTCAAGAAGTATTATTCGGCAGAGGAGGTATCGTCGCCACACGTATGTCTAGCGTGAAGCAGATGAAGGCAGCCATCTCACTAATTAGGAGTAGCATCAAGTCTTTTACCGTCTTCAGATTGTACCAACATTCTATATGTAATCGATTACTGATGTTTATCTGTTTGTGACTTCAATCTTATAACAAATTCGGATTGCCCGAGGATCAAAAATCTGATCCTCTGCGTATCAGACTAGTGGCAATCGTTCTGGCGGATCGTTATAAATACGTGTCTAAACATAGTTGTCTCCCTTATATACGCAGAAACCGCGCACCTAATTTGCAGCCTCGGAAAGACGGATGAAGTTAGTGTAAAATTATTATGATAATTCCTCACCAAAAACTTCCGAGTGAGTTTGCGCCATGAATATGCAAGGGGAAAGTTCATACGGTGCCAAGTTTTTATGAGCACTGTCAGATTGTGGTCGGAATTCGCTTTTGTTAGGCAATGTTTACGATGTAAAGTTTTCTATGCGGAGGTGTGATAACGGTGTACAAGCTTAAGTAAAGCAATAATGGTCAGGCGAAACGAAGTTTCTGCTGTAAATCACCTGTTATATCCTGGTTTAAGCGTAATAAAAATAAAATGTCATGTTTTGTACTTAACAAATAAGGTACAAACACCTTATTTGTTGTGTGTTTGATCAACACCGTTTTAGAAAGTATTTTTATAGATTTATTGGATGTATTTACCTGTTGTTAGTCTATGATTTACATAATTGTTCGTGAATTTAATTGATTTTGAGCCGTTGCATTATTAATGATATTATGATTATTTAACGCCTGTCTAGAGAATATTTAAATGTGGATTGCTGCCCACTATTCTATACCTTTTTTTTAGAGTTGATTTTTGAAAACTATTTGAAGGTAAACTTCTAAACTTTTTGGAGGTAGTTACCGACTCCAACCGAGATACCGCCACCTATTTCTACCTAATAACCACAATGTTAAGTGGTGATGTGTAATAGTTTGAAGGGGAGGAAAAGGAAAAAATACTAATCCGAGGCATTCCAACTTAGTTCTCAGGTGTAGATCGACCGCACATCCGATCTCAAGTAGGACTTTAATCTCATCTGGGGTTGATTACAGATGTCTGGTAACTGACCAAGAAGATTGCCTGTTCGCTACTTCTAAACAATAAATATAACAACCTTAATAACTCCCAATTACAACAACCGAAACCTGAACCTTCACATATGCTCCAAAACACGACAAACAGTAGGCTTATTTAGCTACTAGCCTTCTACCAGTCATCACTTACACCGCGGAGCATTGCTTAACTTAAATACGTTTACACGAGATTAAACTTAGGATTTATGCAAGCCTGGTGATTAGGTGACTTTTAATTGAAGTTAGATTAAGGTTTGTTAAGATCAATATCAATAAGATGAAGTACGGTTTACAGATTGCGGGAAGATTGAATAGATAACATTTATCACCGACAAAATCAACGTGATATATAAATCATAGTTTTCCTCGAATTGTATAGTTCAACATTATAGAGTTAATCAATCTTTTGTTACCATTGGGCTCTTCTTCATTGGGATGACACGACACACCATGGACACACACACACACACGCTACAGAAACTTAAATAGACGCTGCAAGTATACGTAGTTACGTACT
Organism: Spathilepia clonius; assembly: GCA_018250295.1. Lineage (NCBI taxonomy): Eukaryota > Metazoa > Arthropoda > Insecta > Lepidoptera > Hesperiidae > Spathilepia > Spathilepia clonius. Next base: position 10,060 of record DWRA01004819.1, read on the forward strand.
ACGCTTGTCTAAGAAAGTGAAACTCTATCAGATATATTTATTTGTATTTTGTTCGTCATTTCGTTTTTATCAGAAATAATTTTGACAATAACATCGATTCTTCTATTGATTTATTTCAGATCCATACTTGAACTCGATTTTGCAGGGAAAGAGAATGAATAAAACATCTTTGTGGCATGTAGACGGTTTTACATATACAGATTTGCATCTGTATCCGGCACTAACAGAACTGACAAAAATTCTATCATTTATTATTAAATAATTATGCGTTCAGAATTGCCGTTGCCATTGCCGTTTGAATGAAGAAGCGGCCATTAGGTTGTTGAACATAGGTATGTGGGATCATACAAGTGAAAGGCTTGATGATTTTACGAAATCTTATTTATTACCAAAAAATGAGCAAAT
>DWRA01004820.1:0-10463 GCA_018250295.1 Spathilepia clonius
GTTGCTACCCCTGAGGACTAAGTTGGAATGCCTCGTTAAGTTTATCTCCCTTACCACACCCTTCAAACCAGAAGACGCAGCGCTTAACACTGCTATTATTAGGCAGAAATAAGTGTGACGGTGGTGCCCCCAGAGTCGAACCACAAAGGGTTTTACCACCTTTAAACATTTTTGCAATTGTAGTTATAAATCCTGAATTTTTTTCTTGCCAGTAGTGTCATAGACTATATGTTTATTTATTATGTGTTGACGTCACAGCGCCAAATGTCACGTGAAGCAATAAACAAAAAATACCTTTTTTACAAATAAAGCGCCATTTTTGCAAGAAACATTTCATACATTCATTGAGACACACTTTTGTAAATATTAAAACACTCCCAAAAACTGTCAAGTCGCCAATTCAGTTCGTAGTCATAAACATTAGCGACGAGACGCAGGGTTCCTTCGGGGAAATGACAGGACGTGACAAGAGTAAGCATGGTTGATAAATCTAGAGTGAAGTATGGAGATTAGATTTGTAGCAGTCACGGACCGACGGTGACTTTGAGGGGCAAGTTCGTTTCAATTTAACCTTTCAGACCTGAACGTGACCCGCAGAACCTTGATGACACTCGAATTGTTTTTAATATCTATTCGAGTTCAAATCAAATCAAATTAAATCAAATCTCATTTAATCAAAGTTGGTTCATACAGGTTCATACATTCTACTATTTTAAATCCTTTTTTGGTTAATATTGTCTTTTTTCATTAGATTGAAGTAGCAAACGTGTACAGGCCACTGGTGTCCTCTCAGAGTGAGAGGAGTTGGGCCCTAGCGCACCGTACTGACCAAGTGCGTATTGGTAGACATCAAACACTTTTGACAATTGGTTTTTTTTTTTCAAAAAACTCGTATGTAGATTTCCTACGCTGTTATCCTTCTCCGATATCTATCTATCAGTTTTTTATAGTCCACTGCTGCACATTGGCCTCCCCTAACTTGCGCCACTCCGACCGTTGTGTTTTGGTTTATATCCTCCGGTATAGTAAGCGATAATTCATTTCTAATAAGCAAAAACTTCAAAAAATCGAAGCTTGGACCTTGGACCTTCGATTAAGAGAGCGTGATTCAACTGCTAGGCTATCTACCTATTACAAGACTATAGACAGACTCAAAACCAGAAACGCGCTAAGACGGCACTGTCATCAACCAGTTATTTCCGGTACAAACTGCGCCATTTTGCCTTTCAGAAAAAGACTTAAATCTACAGAAATGCAGAGATTAATAATTAATAATTGTATTGCAATATATATAAAGCATCAATTGTAATATATCAGTGCTTAAATAATATAAGCGAAACTTTACATGAATTATTTTATTATAAATATCAATAATAAATCGTATTTTCCTTTAGAAACGTGCAAAAAGATATCCCTTTTTAGTTTCTTCAGTTTTTTTTTTTATAATGGAGTATCATACAAGCATGCCTGATGATAAGTGGCAACTGCCGCCCATGGACATTTGTGATCCACCCCAGATAAGAATAAAATCCCAACTGAAGTCGACCACAGATGCGTTGCTACCCCTGAGGACCAAGTTGGAAGGCCTTGTCAAAATTTGTCACACCCTTCAAACCAGAAGACAGCAGCGCTTAACACTGCTGTTAATAGGCAGTTGAATAAAACACCGAGCATGCGGACTATTAAAGGTAAGTGGTCACAGCCGCCCGTGGTCAGTTGTAATTTACCGCAAGTAATCCTACCCTTCAAACCAGAACACAACAATTCTTAAAATGCTGTTTCAAAGCAGAAATAGGTGGTTCTACCGTCGAACCACGAAGATTCCTATTTTTAATCTGTCTTTAAATCTAGGAGTGTAGCGTACCGGAGGCGTTGGGGGAGCGCACCGGCTGGCACCTTTGTGGAAAAGTACATTATCTCATAAGATACCTCTTTCACAGACGCTTAAAGTGCTAATTAACATCGGTAATTAATTCACAAAGCCGGTAACGTAAATGTGGTCAAGTATTTGGTACGCGATAATTATTAGTTTTAATTGTCCTTCACCCTGGATGACAAATTGGATCGAACGGAATTGAAACGTACCTGCGCCCTGATCGGCCAATATTCTCGCTACGCCACTATTCAAAGCCAAAATGCCAAATTCCAATTCCAAAGCCCAATTCCAATTCCAAATTCCAAAAGCCCAAAATGCCTAAAATATGGCCACATCTAGTAACTTTATCTTACGTACAGTTAGGCTTCCATCTCATTATGAATACGGATTTCATTTCGACAAGGAAATTGTACGTTGTTTCACGAACGATTCTGGAACTCATCGACCAATGACGACTAACCGACTAAGGACTAATGAGCATTTGACGGTAGATAATGAGTCTCATTAATGTTACTTTTAACTTTTAAATCCTTTTTAGGGTTCTGTACAGAAGGGTGGATACTAGGTATTATTACTAAACGTACCCTTTCCTGTATAAAAAGGGCTGTCTCTTAAACTATAATAGGTAGGCTAAAATTTTAATAGAACTAAGTTAGCTATTTTTATAACCTCCTAAATTACATCGTTATAAACATCTAAAAACTCAATATAGTCAAATAAGAGTAGAATACATGCAATATTTATGTATATTATACAGCAGGAATTTGTATATATGACAGTGGTGGATCTGTCTTGGTCGAAACGATAAGAGATCTCCAGCCTTCGTTTTAGATTAGATAATTAAATTTAATTCTGCTTCATGAAATTAAAACTGTAGATTCTGGTTTGAACGATGTGGTAAGGTAGACGCATTCATCAAAGGCGTTCCGACTTAGTCCTCTGAGGTAGCAACGCATGTTTGATCAACCTCAGGAAGGAGTCTAATCTAGTGTTTTCCAAACTATGGGTCGCGACGCAGTGGTCGTGCGCGAGCGAATATTGAGGGCCCTGCTTGTAGAACGACACACCACCCTATCAATCCAATTCTACTTTATTTATAATCTATCTGGGCTTGATTACGTGTCCATGGGGGCAGTAGCTACTTGCCGTGGTAGACTGCAAGCTCATTTACTATTTTCATGTATAAAAAATAAAATATACTTGTCAGAGTCGCTTCAACTTAGTTCTGAGAGGTCCCAACGCTTTTAAAGCATATTTGATAGCACTTTAGGAGGTGCTTTTTATCAAGTTATTATCAATATTAGTGTAGTAAGGGAGATAAACTTAACGAGGCATTCCAAACTTAGTCCTCAGGAGTAGCAACGCATCTGTGGTAGACTTCAGTTAAGATTTTGGTCTTATCTGTGGTGCATCACAAATGTACATGGGCGGCAGTTGCCACTTACCTTCAGGTGGACTGTAAGCTCGTTTGCTACTTCATCATATAAAAAATATATGTCAAGATTTTTTAATTTCTACTTTCGTAGCGGTAACGAAGGCTTTAAAATTAACTTCAACTGACTTCGTCACCTTAGACTAGCATCCGACAAATAACAAGTAGAGGCAGTATAACGTGTGCGTTACACGACGGACACACTCAAGTTTAACGACTCATGGTCACCCATCCAATTCCCAACCATGCGTGACATTACTTAACTTTGTAGGTCAGTTTCAATCTACACAAGCCGCAGGGATTTACGCTTTTCGTTTCCAAGTTACAGAAGAAAAGTCAAAATCAAATTTAAATATTTAATTCACTTATCCTTACATAATATGACATGCATTCATTCATCAGTTAACACGGAAACAAGCCGTCCATCTGGAGTCAATACAGAAATGTGTAAAAAACCTTCAATGTCTGTTTTTTATTCCAAAGAAATTCAAAATTCAATATTTTTCCGTGAGCTACAGGTAACAAAAAGTTCTTTATATTAAATGTGGGTTTATAACATTTTGAAAATAAAAAACTATGTACAGGTGTTAAAAAACTCTTAAATTAATCATAAATGCACGTAGGAACACAAATAAACATATTTTCATAATTCCACAAATTTTGGAACAATAAACAGACACAACTCCTAAATGCACGTCACTAATAAAAAAACTTTTAGAAAAATTCTATTGCGACAAAAATCAAACAAGAATACAAAAACCTTCAACATTTTTTTATTAAGCTTACAATGACGTACAAATTATTTTTATAAATTACATTACACGTACGTGCTACAATGAACTTTACTGCTTAGTGAATAAAGACGTTTTTACAGTGAATAGAATGTACAACTAGATTCAGTGCGACACGACTACGAGAGCTAACACTGGATACACGCTCCTATTCACAAGTCCGTAAGATTCAACTTTGCTTGTCTACTTGTCGCATTCTAAGTATTAAAAACGATATAATATTAACTACCATTATTGACTATACGTGCCTATATTAAACTTTAACACAGTCCGCGTAACGAATTCAGATTTTTTTAATCAGATCTTTACTACCCACCCATCAAGTTTTTTATTATGAGATTAAGGCTTACTACACACGGATCGTAATGTCTAGTACGAAAGTCGCTGCTTTCATAGCACACTGTATTTCTACGTCGAGATTGTCAGCTGTTTCCGCTACGGCGTTGGGCAACATATATCTATCTCTTTCCGTCCTACGCCTACTACGCAATCGCGGCACAACACGCATAAAACCCCGGTCTTGTGACTTTTGAAGCTGCTATTCGGAGTCGCATGGCGAAGGCGGAAGAAAAACGCTCCGTGAGTTCACACGTTAAGACTGTAAAGGTGTAGTTCCTATCGAAATCGGTAAGAACGTAAATATAATTTGCACTTCAAGTAGACACAGTCCATTGGACTTTGAGTGGGACTAATTTTTTACCATCTTATCGGTAACACATGTGTATTATGCTCCGTTTATAAAGGTTCTATTTGAAATTTAAACAAACAGAAAATGTGTATTAGGACCCATAAAGTCTGTGGATATAAATGGGGCCACGGCCGTTAACAGACATATCTTCCTACAGATAAAGAAAACTCGTATATGACTTATTAAGTTATTTTTTTAATTTGTCGATTTTTCGCTACAAATAAATAAAGATACCTACACACGTACATAACTCACAGTCACATGTAGGTATAAGGCAGTACGGGTTTGCAACCAGTAGAAAAATAATTGAATTCCAAATAAAATCTGCATTCATTACGCGATCTGAATGTATCTCGCCGATTTTGTGCTATCAAAACATAACAATTCGGTTATTCTGTAAAAATACTATCTGTTACGAATAAAAAAGTATATATTATCATATTGCACATATTGCTATAGGCCGCGCGCACACAGACCTACATAAAAAACTAGCGTAAATAAATCGTTGTCACAACATAATGGCAAGAATTATAATTCCGATAATAATTATAATAAAAATACAATTTTAACAACATTCTAGAAAAATAATAAATCAATGAGTATTGGAATGAAATCACGACTACCCGCCATCTCGATAAAATTTAGGTTACTTAGGCTTCTTACACACAAGAAATTAATTCGCAATATCATAATAAATAATGTACGAAAAATTCAGTGAACCGAACAATCTAACCAAACCTTATTTACTGGTGTATATAATTAATGCTTATTTCAGCTTTTTCGTACGCGGAATACAAGAAAAAATATTTCACATGTATAAGAAGCCTAAACATCCACCCGCTAATAACATTACATGCTTACCCCCAATTGAACTTTCGACATAACCTTATCACACTAAGAGCATTCCATGTCTTTCTATATTCACCACTACCAATTGGCAATTCAAATCTTATATCGAACGCACAAGCACGAATGTTAATCGATATAGTTACGATTACGGATTAATTATTTCTAATTCCAGAGAACAAAAAATTAAAGAAAATCATTATTTATCAGTTGAGACCAGATGGTGTGGCTTATCGAAACTAGTAGCTTATGTGTTGGTAGTCTGTATACTATCCCACGGCTGGGCACAAGTCATTTCCACAACTGAAGTATGCTTGGAGAATACTTCTCTACACACTTCTAGAGAGATTTCCCGTTGAGCAGTCTAAATTACAATCTTTTATATAAGAGATGTTTAGAAACCATCACATCCAGAAACGTGTAGTGTAATTGGATATACATATGTAATTAAAATTAAATGAATATATTGAAAAATCGAATTAAAGTTTACCATATCGATTACATAACTAAATCGATTCCATCTCGATAATCATTCGTGCTTTTCCAAATTCAACCTCCATAATAATTTCGAAAGATCCAATATTAATCATATTAAGCGTCTATTAAATAATATCAATTTATTAAATGCTATTACTACATACAATATGTTAAAATAAAAATAGTACACATAAATGAAATATATAATAACAATTTAATTATACACATTGAGTTCATCACAGGATTGCACTCAAGAGCTTAGTTCACTCTAAAACTACCGCCAAAATCACTTTATATTTTTCAAAGCCAAAGAATAAAATTTTATGGCTTTCGACGTACCACGAGTTCAGCTAAAATTAGCTACAATCTCTTTTGATTACGAATACACAAATAAACTGAGTATAGATAAAAAATATTAAGGATTGCTACCAATTTTAGCTACTAGTAGCGTCACCACATGTGCATGTCATATATTTGACGTCTTGTAATGTCGATGTGACAGATTTGCGAAATTGACATTTTTGTCAGATTAGCACAAAGTAGAAGCACCGTCTACACAGTGACTTGAGTAGCTGTCCTAAGTGCCTGGCAAGAACGCGTTACTTTACATATTTTTTTAATATTTTCGTCTTTTCTCCTACAAAAGCTCTGCCCAACTTTCACTGAAATTCCAAATTTACGTCACTCATCTCACAGCAATCGATTGCCTCTCAACCTACCAAACTACCCCCACAAAAATTATCCCCATCAAAAAATCTATGATACATATTAAAATCGAGTATGCGATATTAAACCTTATTGTATTCCACGAAAGACTAGATCTTTGAGTGTATAAATTATACGGCCTTACAGTGTACACATTAATAAAATAGCTAAACAATTAAAAACTAATGTCTGTCAACACATTTCGGAAACTAATTTGACAGTTTCCAATGTCAACATTAGAAATAATTATATCATTTTTATATACATTACAAATAAAGGGAAATATAATTGTCATTTATAATTAAATAAATTGATACAATTATTGTTAATTTTGACATTAGCAACTGTCAATTTAACAGTAATTTGCGAACAGATTTGACGTACAACAAATGCTAACATTACAATTAAGTCGTCACTTATTTGATAACGCTTTTAGATGTTGTTAATATACAACGATATTGCTTATCCAACGTTACTGTGTTAAGAAATTTAAGAATACAATGTAATTATTACGTGTCTTAAATGCTATTTCTGTCAAAAATACACTCGGTGCGTCTATCTGCTATATTAATTTATTGAACATTAACCATCGTTATGTCAAAATCAGTTTTAGGGGATACTTTTCGATAGAGCTAAGGCAGTTCAGGATTATATTGACACAAATATATTGTATTAACAAAATACAAAATATTAAGCATCGTGGACTGGTGTGGATATCTTTTAACCATTCAATAGAAATGATAACAGATTATGAAATTGCTATCTATAATTTACACGTCTACTATTTCCAAAAAATAAACAATTGCTTCTAATAGCATATTTCTACCTATTTTGAATTAAGCGCGAAAACGAGTGTCATTGCGTTCGCTGGTGACGTCACGCTTCAAGGTTGCATTGAAAAATCAAGCGAACAATAAAGCAAAGTGCGGCCTCACCCAGGGGACGGAGACCCAGGGGACGGAGTCCAAAGAGATGGTCGAATCATGTATCCGAACAACTGGATACAACCATCAACCACGCCTTGCACTGCGCCACCGACCGTCAGAAATGGCGGAAACTCATCCACCAAAAATCTGAGGAGGGTCATCACGATGCTCAGCAATGAGCAAGCGACTAAAGAAGGAGGAGGCCTCACATCAGTCACTCCGATTAGAGTTTCAGACAACATGGCCGAATGCAGTATTTTGCACTTTTAATCTATTGAAAATATAATTATCTTAATGTTTGTTTAAAAACTGGTTAATTACTCAGAATCCTTACAACAATTATTTGATACTTCAATACTGTCATCATGCCTATAAATGACCACAGTCAGTTACACGATTAGTTAGTTAGTCACCAGTGTCCAGCAGTCAGATAACCGTGAGTTAGTAATATAATAAGCGCTTTGAAGGACATAATAATTTCATCTCAAGTCAGTCAAGGTTAAGTTTAAAACCCGATTCAGATCAGCGCTACCTAAAAAACGATTTCGACAAAATATATCATATGATACACCGTATGTGTCGCAGGCCATTAAAAAGTATACCCTAAAACTCAACATCAACTTCTATTATTACATTTAAATAGTAAACGAACGACCAAACACAAGTACACTGCTGCACCTACACTTATATTATTATTGAGATTGATAAAAATGTAAAACTATACGTTATACTTTTATTTGGCCGGACGTGTATGATCGTGTGTACTGATTAGAACCAGAATGTCATTATGTTACGAAAAGTTTCTACATGGTTGTAAACATTGCAACTAAGTTGGAACGCCTCGTGTGCCATGTTGAAAACAATCACATTCTTGCATATTCGGCTTTCACTTTATTAAGTAAGCGACATCCGAGGCATACCAATTTAGACCTCAGAAATAGCAACAGTGACCAACCCCGCATAGGACGAAAGCGGTACTAAAGTGACCTCAGTTACTAGAGCTACCCATGGTCTTCTATCTGGAGTAGATCACAGTGTCCATGGACGGCAGTTGCTACTTACCATCAGGTCATCATGCATTGCTACTTTTCTATTATAAAAAATATGCAAGAGTAAGGCTTTTGGTATTGTACAACACATAATGTATTTACATCTAATTGTATGCTAATAATTGATTTTTCGCATCCAGTTGTATCAGTACACACGATTTTAATGACCCCAGTATAATGACGACACGACAGATCTTTTCTATACATTTTTTTATGAAATGTGAAAATTAAAATCCTAACAGCATTCACCCTTCCAACCAATAACACGGCTATCACAATTTATATGTCTGTTTTCGTAAAATTGAAACTAAATAAAAAAATATTATTCAAATACTCGCCCATAAAGTTAAATCAAAGTCTAGCTATTGTAGTCTAGACTGTAAATAGAAGATTCTTTCAGATCCACAAAAATCTACTTCCCTCGAACTTCCTCGTTTTTAGAAGAATTGTGCGTGTTTTAATCATTTCTCAAGTCTTCAAGATAAAACTTTGCTTAGAATTGACCACGTAAACCCATCGTCGTCATCTTCAATCCATTCGCCGGGCACTGATCTCCTCCCGGAGCGACTGAGGTTAGACCATGGTCCTCCGCACTAGCCAAATACGAATTGGTAGACTTCAGACACCATTCACAACTATTTTTAGAAGAATTCTCGGATGTGTTTGATTACGTACAATGTTTCTGTTCATCGTTATAGCAAGTGATAATTAATGAATTTCTAAAACGCACATAACTTAGACAGATCAGGGGTGCGTGCCTAGGATTTAAACACGCAGACTGATCTTTATTTTCTGCTATTCTCTCATTTGACATAGTAAAATTCTTACTAACGAACCAAATTTAAAAAAAAACTTTCATACAAAGATTTGCTTACATCGGCAATCGAACCTGTACTCAACGAACAAAACCAAAACACTACGCAATCGTCTACAACTTCACACACACACATAAAAAATAACACAATCATACCAAAACGTTCAAAAAACCACATTCATACATTTTCATTCAATTTCTATACAAAATGGATGTATGATTTTTTAGTGATCATCATTATCCTGAGGTCACACTAACAACTGGTAGTAGAAAAAATACGTCTATAGTCCTATATACCGTATTAATATTAAGTCTGGTTATATAATTAACAATTTAATAGCTCAGTTATCATTCACTCAACATGGGAAATTAACTTCAAGGTACAGATAAAAAATTGCATGTAGAATATATTTTTACGTTTTGTTAAATAAAAAAAGCTTGTAAAAAATCTCAAGTTACAAAGTCTGCTGGCAATAAACTCCTGAACCTGTAGGAAAGACCTAGACAAAGTCGGTCACGGTACTTTTCCACAGTTAATGACTAAATTTGAACGCCTTGTCTGCCGTACCACACCCTAACCAAAACACAATAGACAATTTTATGTATTTCGTATATTGAGATTGCAGTCTACCTGATCGTAAGTGGTCACTGCCGTAACTCCATATAGAACAGGTTCTATCTGAAGCCGATCACAGATGCTTTGCCTTTCCTAGGACCAAGAGGGTCGTCTCATATATAAGTCAATCACACCCACCAAAACACAGAAATGCTTCACACAAAAAACGGGGTCTAAAGGTGGTAGAACCCTCTGTAGTTCGACTCCGGCGGCACCACCGCCACACTTATTTCTGCCTAATAA
>DWRA01004821.1:0-10462 GCA_018250295.1 Spathilepia clonius
TATTCTTGTGAAACTCCAAAAGCATGCAATGGCGGATCGCTTCTGGTATTTAGACATTTCGCTCAAAACGGGGTATGAAAATTTAAGGTTTAGGTTTTCACAACTAAATAAGTCACTTTAACTTTGAAATGCCTCTGGCACGACGTTTAACTACGCAATCAACTTATAAACGGGAAAGCAGCATTGGCATGCGCATAAACGACATTACTTTCGCCCCCCCCCCCCTATTACACTGGTAGGCGAGTAAGTAATGGTTAATACGACTGTTAAAAGTTCAGCTCCAGGTGATATACGACTAGATTTAGAACGCTTAAACTTTGGACGACTAGATAAGACTGCCTCCACACGAAAGCACGATTAGTGAACTTCGTACGCGGTCTGTTCATATAAAATAATACGTCTTAGCGAGACGACTATTTTTGTTCGATTTACATATACAGGTTGTACGTTTCAGGCACGGTCCGTACCAAAACATAATCATATTCTTTTATCCAATGTGTATGAACGTTTCCGTGACCCGACGGCATACACTGACGGCACAAAAAATGTAACTGTCAGAATACTTCGTAGAAAAATATGATTTCGTCTGACATGATACGTTCTATGTCTGAAGATATAAGTATATCTTCAGACATAGAACGTATCATGTCAGACGTGACAACACGTCAACGCGTGACAGCAGGCACTTGTCTGCTGTCACGCGTTGACAATCCAATTTAAATCGTCTGGTTTGAATGTGCCCTTAGTCCGTCTCATCATGCTTCCACTTACTGATCGGATTAAGACTTTGGGTTCCGCTAAGATAAGGTCAAAATACGGTTGTTTGTTAGATACTTCAGATATCTATGTGTAGTTATCTAAGTTATAGATGTATTCTTGTCTTCACGTCATGATAGATCTGCTGAATAGACAGCAAAAGTCTGAATGTAAGTTGTAGTCTCTCTCATTGAGTTATTTCCACATGAGAATAGACTGTTTTGATCAACGTTTTACGAAATTTTGTGACCAATACCTAACTTGTTGGAATTCTTAGGGATTTGGAGAGTCGCGTGCATCGAGAAATTCTGGTTGGATCGGTGAAGCAAGATTTGTCCCTACATTCTTTCAATCTTACCGGTGATCAGATTTTGTTACGATGCCGCCGGATTTTCGAACAATATGGCCAAATTTTTAGGACAATGTAAAAAGACTTAAAAGTCTTCAAGGCTGGCAATTGAGCTGTGATCACTTCAGTAAGGACCTCAGTTTTAGTTCGTTTTTTCAAATGATAGAAGTAGCAAAGGAGTAGATGCAATTCACATGATAGTAAGGGGTAACTACCACCCTAGGACATCTTTGATCAACCCTAGATAAGATCAGAATCTTAACTCAGGTCGGTCAGTGAAGTGTCTCCCTTAGCATAACCTTCAAACCAGAAAACAGCAGCACTTACCATTGTTATAATTTAGCAGTTAAAACTATAGCTGAGGTGTCTTCAGAGTCTACAAAGGGTTCTACTATCTTGAAGAAAGTTATTACTAACATCTGACGGTTTGGATACTTATTTGTGTTATTTACAAAGGTTCTAAAAATCGAACTAAGATTAAAGTTGAAAGTTTCACGATTTGGATTAGAGAGCTCCAGTAGGTAGTGTAGTGGTTTAACCACGTCAAAAATACTCCCTTTACCACTTGACATTATACCAGCTTGTGATTGTCGATTAGACCTGTTGCTGACATTCGCTAGTTCTAAATTGAATCTGTCAGATATGCTATCACCTGAGATCTCAGTAGGCCAGTGCTATTGTTTACAAATGGAACTAGTGTCAACAGTACCAGAATAGGCTAGTAATTCCACTCAGATAACGGATCAACGATCAAGTTTAGCAATTCACTGAATTCGAGTGTAAATCCATCAGAAAAAGGGTGTTATGTTCTTCAGGTTTTTTGTAGAAGTGTTGAATTGTTGTGGAATCACACCATTTTAATATAGTTATTTTAAAGATGTTAGAACCCCTATTTTTTCAACTCCGGTCGCACCATTGTTACAATTATTTCTGCATAATAACAACAGAGAGAAGCGCTGCTGTCTCCTGGCTTGAATAGTGTAGTAAGGTAGACATATTTATACCAAGCATACTCAGTAGAAACACATATATTCAATTTTAGATGAGACTCCAAAACTCTAGTTTTCATTATGTGTATAAGTGTCATGACATATTTTTTTATTTTGTGAAAAAAAATGTATGTGTTGTGTCCGTGATGTACCCAGAGTTCAAAGGAGATTACAAAGTACAAGCAATTATTGCATTCAAAACGCCCATATAAATCTCGTCGGAGACAAACACACTTATCTAGTTGATAAAAAAACACATACATGCATGAATTATCACTGTCTGTACCCTCTACATGTAGACTCATTACCCTTAGTTCTTGCTCCGGGATAATAGTCTTTATGTGATGTTATTAAAGGTCTGGTTTGTAAGTGTGATGATGTGTTAACTGTTGGCTGCACTGTACGTCTTAAGCGCCTATGGGTTATAACTTGGTTGAGGGGTTATCATGACAGGGGTGGCAAACTTTGATCACTTCTGTAAGCGAAACAAGCGCTTATTTTGTCTACGACTTCGTTTATGATTTTTGGGTAAACAACCTTTTGGTCCCCTTTTGTTCAACCGGAGATTTGACGTTAAAACCTCAGTTATTCGAAATTAATTGTCACTGTCATAACACCGAAAGAAAATGGTTTGAGGACAACTACACATCTAAGATATCTTAATTAAAACTTTCCCAAAGATGTGTGAAGTCTACTATTTCATTTCATGAGATCACGTTTCAATGCAATTATAGAATATTTTAATGTCTAATTTTAATGTAAATTATAATTAGTATTTTAATTTCTACTTCTACTAATGTTTTAAATGCTATTTCAACTGTTACTACTTCAAGTAGTATTGTTTTTTTTTATACTTGATGGAGTAGCAAGCGAGCATGCAATCCACCTGATGGTAAGTGGCAACTGGCACCCATGAACATTTGTAATCCAGCCCAGATAAGACTAGAATCTTACCTGAGGTCGACCACAGATGCGTTGCTACCCCTAAGGTCTAAGTTGGAATGCCTCGGATAAGTTAGTCTCCCTTACCACACCCTTCAAACCAGAATTGAGCAGCGCTTAACACTGCTGTAATTAGGCAGAAATAGGTGTGGCGATCGTGCCGCCGGAGTTGAACCTCAACGGATTCTACCACCTTTAAAATTGACAGAATTTTACAACATAATTGTCACAATCGACTCAATTATTACGTGAAATATTCGGTAATTCATTTGGTTTTATTTTATTCACAAAAAAAATTACATCTTATCAGATCTAATTTAACTAGCGTGAACATTATCCATTTCTAACTGAAATCAGAGAAACAGGAAACATTTCCTTATTGGATTTGAATCCACCTGTCTGCGTGACGTATCTCACGTATGCAATTTATATACATGAAGACGTCCGTATTTGTCGAACCGATGAGCAAACATGTCCAATTTCTAAATAAACAGACAAATATAACTCTGTACATGCATGTGGAATATCTATTTTAATAAAATTGAAGCATTTATCTACGATATTCTGAGGTGGTTGAAGCTTTTGTAGCTCGACTTCGGCGGCACCTACACCTATTTCTGCGTAATAATAATAATGTGCGCTGCCGTATTCTGTTTTGAAGGATTTGGTAAGAAAGATACTTATCCGAGGCGTTCCAACTTACCCCTCAGGGGTAGCAATGCATCTGTGGCCGACCTCACTAGGACTCTAATCTTATCTGGAGTTGATTACAAACGTCCATGGATAGTAGCCATTTACCATCAGATATTTCTATATAATATATTATACACATGTATACTATGTTTCTTCACGATGTTTTCCCTTATCATTATAGCAAGTGATAATTACTTCCTAATATGCACATAACTTCGAACAATTAGAGATGCGTGCCTGGGGTTTAAACATCAGACCCCTCGATTGCTTGTGAATATTCATGCTGCATATGTATTTTTGGTGATTATGTTTGTATGTATGATAAGTCCGATCAAAGGAACTTGTTATTTACATGTGACGATGACCGCGTATATGTAACATTTAAATTTTAAATTTTATTGTGTGTTTAGGGGCGTGCAACATCCGTCCAAAATCCATTCCAGCAGTAGGATTTACAAGAGTAAATGTAATAGATGTCTATAATTAATGAATGCTATTTGCAAATTCAAATATTTATATCCAGACATACCCAGAAATGTGAATAAACAAACCTGATTTGCAAAATAGGTATTTCTGCGTTTTCATTAAAATGGTAGCATGGGTAAATACGCTTCAATTTGTGGAGCAAATATGGAGATTTAGCCGATATTTCACTAACTACTATTGTGCTAACATCTCCATCCGCAGATTTATCATCCATAAATTTATAGCTTCTGTCAAATAAATTTAATTTTTTGCTCGAATAAATTCTGTAGTTCTTGTCAGTTAAGGTCAAAAGCTTTTAAGTGACATGTTACAAAAATATTTGACATACATTTTGTAGTTTTTAACGCCAAAATGTTTAAGTTTTTAATTATAATGAAATTTATGATACATAACGAATAAATCATAAATCCACACATAAACACTTCGCGAATAAGAATCCATACGAGTTATCAGTCTCAAGCGACTCTCACTTGAGCAGCGCTGCGCTGTTATTTTTGATGAATCCAGACTTATCAAGATCACGGTATCTCGGCCCGCCAGTCTCCCGTACAACGTTGAGCTTTACACTTTGTTATTTATCATTAATTATAGTATAAACCTTTTGTCGACGATTGTACCTGCATTGTTACCTGGACGTTTAGCAGTAGGTGCCTTTTTATTTTGGTGATAATTTGGTTTTGTTTGGTAATGTGATACTTGAGTATTTTTGATGTTCATTGAAGCTAAAGGTCAGTTATAATTAATCCAATCCAATATCCAATTTATAATAGTAATCATTAATGAGTGATACGTGCTCAATTAAGCAATTCCAGGAATAATGATCAATGATACCTCGTTATCTCTGACGGACTGTCGAAAAATAATGACTGCATTAATAAAGTAATGATTGAATTTACTTTTTTCGAAAACTGAATTTCATTTTTTTACGAATACCTCCACACTCCGCCACTCTATTCCTACAGTTTAAGAAAAACTGACTGCATATTGGTTTATGTTCTTTTATAATTTGTAGCAGAAATAAGTTTGTATTTTATAAAAAGGCAAATAAAGAAATATGTATCGTTCTTAAACTTCTAAACCTCAGCTGTGGAACAAAATCTTCTACATACCAATTTTTAGTCAGTGTGTTTAAGTTTTTCACCCAGTGCAAAAGTTTTAGAGGTAAATGATGGGGGAGAGAGTATTCTTATTGCCATTTTAAATCTCTGTTTACCAATTAGTGACTTAAAAAGTAATTCGGAAACCTCTCATATATTATATTATAATAATCTTTGATATTATTATCCATAGAGATGAGGTAGCTGCTAAATATAAATCTATAATTTTATAATAACAAGAAGTGTTATTGAATATTGATAAATACTTTGTAATATATTATTACAAACATTTAGTTATATTGGACCAAAGATAATCCCTAGGAGAACACCAAAATAAATAGATGTTTTTATAGGAATTTGGTCTTTATAATATTGGCAATAAGGGCGGAGACGTACAAATTTTATCTTAAAAAAATAATTTATACACAATGTGAAATGAATGTGGCGTGATATCTTTGTATTATATAACAGTAAGGTCGAAGAAATATGTATAAACAGGGGCAGTAGGTGTATAAATAATTGATTGTACTGTACCATTAATCTTTTCAGATAAGTTATACTGCTTGACCCAGCATTTTTCCTGTCAATAATTTAACTATTTATCATTTTGGTTTCATTTTAAGTTTAATTACAGTAATATCTGCAAGTAGGTACTATCTGTTAGTTATCTCTAACCTTCTGGTCCAAAATATACAATTACAAATATGTTAAGACTTTGAAATTAGTAGAAGCCTTATTGATAACGAGTCTGCTGCCGTTGTGCCTATATTGACCTTATAATTTCAGTGTTAAGCGTCGCTGTATTATCGTTTGTACGATGCTATAGGACTGTGACATTTACATAAGGCATATCAACTTAGACCAAAAATAGGACTCAATCCTACCTATCTTTGATTGATTACCGTCGGCGCATGGTAGGGACAATCTTTGCGTCAAATTATTTATATTACTAAAAATGATAAAACACTTAAGTAATATGTGTACTAGATTAACGTAACGTAATCCAAAAAACAATAAATTTTATAACTATATGATTTAAGCTACATCCTTTCATTCTTCATCCCTTAGTGGAAGAAACTGAACCGGATCCAACAACGAACGTGGAAGAAGCAGGGTCTTCCTCGGAACCAGGCGACAAGAATGGCACTAGCAAAGTGCTGAAGCGACTGGAGACGGTTCCAGATATTAAGAGGGACACGTCTGGAATCACGACACAGTATATTGCTGCGGGAATAGGTGAGTTTATTTTGAAGTTCTGAAAACTCATCTTAATTCTAGAGGCAGCTTTACTGCCACAACTATTTTAATCTGAACTTTGAATAAGGTGTTCCATCTTAGCCTTCAGAATCAGCAGCGTATCTATGCTTGAGTTCGGGTTCGATTCATATGCTATTTATGGTTTATATCACATGTTTGTCTTTTTTGGGTCACAGGTCGACCATGTCCGTATGCATGAAATATTTTAACTTAGTCTTCTGTGGTAATAATTGTACAATCGTAGTTATTTTTGAATAATATTGGAGTGGCAATGAGTTTGCAACCCACCTGATAGTAAAATGCCGTCAATGGACATCTGTGACCAACTCCATATAGAACAGGTTACATGTAAAACCACATGCGTTGCCACTCTTGAGTGAGATGGTCGCCTCATATGTAAGTTAACCGCGCCACATATATTTTTGTAAGATTCGGGACTCAATATACGACGACTTGTACTTAGATACACACTTTATAACAATGACTTTTTGACATCTATGAACTGCATGCCCATTCAATGCACCTTTTATGTACAAAACTGACAAAATTAATTTGTTCTAGTTAACTTGGGTGCTTTCGCTGCTGGAGTATGCGTCGCATGGTCATCAACAGCTATACCTTTACTTACTATCAGTCAAAATGAGGTAAGGCTTATAGAAGGCTAAATATACCTAAAAAATTATAAGTAAAAAATAGTAAGTTCCATGTGTCGTGAGTAATATGGACTCATTAGCTTAATGTAACTAGCACCCTATGAGTTGATCCAGGCCATGAACTATATGTGTGCCAAATTTCGTTCAAATCCGATTAAAAATTTTTGTTTGAAAGAGTAACAAACAATCATGGATCCACACAAACTTTCGCGTCTATAACGTTAGTAAGATAATGAATCAGATCCAGATTGTTTAAACAACAGATTTCTTAGACTAGTTAGATTTTATATCACGTTATTTAGTCTTGATTGTCAATATATGCACAATATTTACGTCTGTGGGTACAAAGTTACTAAATTGAGTAAGTAATGTAACTTATTAATGCAATGGTTTTAAAGTTCACTCAAGAACAGGAGACGTAACTATAAACAAAATTATAATTTTAACAGATATAAAGGCTTGTACTGGAATAATTCTCGTTATTTTCGTAACGGCAACGTAACTAATTAAAATTCCTCTTTGAATTTATAACGCTTACAAAACAGCTGAAATACTTCGCCAAACGGAACGCCGTAAATAATATTTTCATAAGAAACACCGATAAATAACAGCTTTGCGGTTGAAATGTTCATGCAGTACAAACGGGCGTTTAAAAAACGCTTGATGCTTTCTATAATTATAACACCACTATGGACTCATAAAGACGAATGCAGGAATATCCAGATTCAAAACCGAAATTTCAATTCATAGATGTGTAGTTGCTCGGGGATAGAACTGTTCTATAATAAACATTGTGACATTTATTTCCAGTACGGAAAATGTTGTGGCTCCGTTTAGTATAAAATTTACTTTTAACGAGAATTTAATGCATTTTCAGAATAAACGTTACTTAGTTACTAGAGACAACCCGCGTAGTGTAGTAACCACAATGTCTGTGAAGTTCAGAAGGTTCCATGTTTAATCCCTGTCTTTAAGACATCTTAGCGTTAAATTTTGATATCAGTTCTGAATGCACTTCTTTGTGTATCTATTGCAACTTGGACGAGATTGTAATGTAGGTCTATGAGTGTAGAAGGAATTGTATTATATGTTAATTATATTTAAGTAATTTATTTTAATAAAACGCTCGTTTGCAATTGTTTGAAACTAGTCGTCGCAGTACGAAGGATACTCGTACTTACTAAGTTGACGAATATTAAGTAAGTTGCCATGTATTTAGCGGCGACAAGTAAGTTAATTAAATTAAGCTTCTCTTTACAAACTTCGAAATTTCGTTCAGAAACCAAATAGTGTTTATTGTAAGCTTATTAAGTTTTGCTTCAGAGATTTCTGACTGAATTCCTCCTTTGTAACTAATTTAAAATTTGATTTCTAGATCACTCTCGAAATACTGGTTTCTGTATTATTTTGGGCATTTATAAAATATACATTCAAAATTAAACTCAAGTCCATTTCTCGAATATAGTCAAGCGTACATCTTCCTTACTACAACCTTCAAACCAGAGCACAATAGCGCTTAACACTTCTGTTATTATTTAAAAATAGGTGTGGCGAAGAAACTTTTCGTTTTAATGTTCAATTTCAAGCATGTATGAAATAGCC
Source organism: Spathilepia clonius (assembly GCA_018250295.1). NCBI lineage: Eukaryota > Metazoa > Arthropoda > Insecta > Lepidoptera > Hesperiidae > Spathilepia > Spathilepia clonius. Next base: position 8,825 of record DWRA01004821.1, read on the forward strand.
AGAATGACCGACCATAGTTCGTATTATTCACTTGAAAAGCCTTGCCATACAAAAAAGCATATTGTAAGTCTCCAATAAATTACACATGAATGCTTTGATCAGATATTCTGCGTCATTTGATTCCGCCGCATCACGGTTGCTTATAACTTGTACAAAGGTCTCATTGAACCCTTATTTGTCTTGCCACCCCACACGTTTCGAATATTTGTTCGTTTCCTTTGAAGGATTAGGGATGGTAAACTCGTCTATACTTTGCAATCTGTAGCGCTATAGAGATACCTATAATTTAAGTCAGTTTATAAGCATACAATAATTTTAATATTTAAGCTAATAAGATAATTCAATTTTGCGAAAGTTACGGTGGTTATATATTTTGTATTAGGTATGTTTTTTGGTGCCACCATTATTACTTGCATTTAAATATATTATTTCTTTTATGATTGCAAATTGGATGACCGCGGTGGAGTATTCTCCTAGCTTCTGTCAATTATAAGAAGAGATCCGTGCCTGGCATGAATATAAAAAGGTTGCAGCCAACCATTAACTTGAGTTTTAACTTTATGTAGACCATAATTATATTTTAAGATCTTGCTGGTACTCTGATAGGGTTCCTCTGGGGTATACCAACTTCTAGCTGTGATGCTGACACTATGTATATAATTTGAACTATTTTAAAAACTGTGTTTTAATTTTTCTTTTAGGGCACAAGCTGTTTAAAATAACCATTTTTTTATTAGATTTGGTGATTTTTTAAATCTCAACAATACGCCGTCATATTTCGCATTTCTCATACGTTCGACTAACACAGTATATACAGTTTTGATTCAAAGCAATTACAAAAGAATTTTTGTATCCCGCAATGCAGGTACCTTGCAGTTGTTCTGCCATTTCACGAAGGCACTTTACAGCCTCTATAGTGAAAGCGCTAAGGTTAAAAATAGGATAAACAACGTGTCGTCGTGAGTTACTTTTGCGTTCTATTGGATATTGGAAAGTGTGTTACAACACGCGACTCCGCTTGTAATCATTATCAGGAAAACCGTAAATCATTTGACAGGTAATGGCATTCGGCAAAAATGTTCGGTTTTTCCCGGGAAAGACATGTTTTTGTAGCCAATAGCATAGAGAGTAGTGACAGCTATACCTTAATTTATTAATATTGTATTAACACAAGTTAGTTCATATCGACGACTGTCGCCGTTCATTGTCGGTGACCGTCGTCGACGCTCGTCGACACGAATTGTCGTCATATATGACCTCGTTGTCGCTCGTGTGTTACATGTTATAAATGTGTTTATAATGTTAATGAATAAATAATTTTGATGATGGTTAAATTTCTGATAGTTTATAATTTTTTTTTTATATGGTGGAGTAGCAAACGATCATGCAGTCCACCTGATGGTGAGTGGCGACTACCGCCCATGGACATTTGATATCTACCCCAGATAAGACTAGAATCCCACCTGGGGTCGACCACAGATGCGTTGCTACCCCTGGGGACTAAGTTGGAATGCCTCTGATAGGTCAATCCCCTTACCACACCCTTCAAACCAAAAGACAGCAGCGCTTAACACTGCTGTTATTACGCAGAAATAGATGTGGCGGTGGTGCCGCCGGAGTCGAACCTCAAAGAGTTCT
>DWRA01004822.1:0-10461 GCA_018250295.1 Spathilepia clonius
AACACAGCAGCGCTTAACACTGCTGTTATTAGGCAGAAATAAGCGTGGCGGTGGTGCTGCCGGAGTCGAACTACAAAGGGTTCTACCACCTTTCACCTTTCGAAATTATTTCATTTCGTTATACTTTTTGTTTTATTATCACGTTTAAAGGTAAAATTATTTCCTAAAACATTTTTTTAAAAGCTCAATTTCTTTTGCAATTTATTTATTACCAATAAGGAACTTCTTAACTAATAAGTATATACAATTCATAACTATCCATATTTATATAACAATTGACCTCTTTTAAAACTTACGTCTATACCTACAGTTTAAAAAACGAGACCAAACTACATAATTCTTAAAGTATAGTACAGAATTTAACAAAAAACTCAATTCGTGTCTTATTTCAAACAAAAGGGGGTTGGAATTTTTCCAAGATTCGCCTATTGAAGCAACGACGATACAGGCTCCAAGATTGAAATAAACGCTCCTTTCTCAAACACATTCCAGCGAATGGAATGGACCTTGGACTACTTCACAGATTTTCTACAATTCCTTGCCTGAAAATCCTAGCACTCGAGTACTTTAATATTAACTTACCTTTCCACTTTTCTCTTGTAGGTATGTGATCCTTTCTTTATACAAAGGACTTTTAGTAACCCGACGCTTTGTTGAATTAGTTATGTTGTATTTGTTTGTGAGGAATACTAATTGAGTAAATTCATCATCATCAACCCATTATTGTCTCACTGCTGGGCACGGGGCCTAATCCTCTCAGAGTGAGAGGGATTAGGCCATAGTCCACCGCGCTGGCCAAGTGAGAATTAGTAGACTTCACACACTTTTTGAGAACCTTTTTTTATTATTATATATATTCTTTTCAAAGAATTTTGAAGTGTGTAGGTTTCCACTTACCATCAGGTGGACTGCATGCTCGTTTGCTACCCCATCATTTAAAAAAATAAAAATCCGTGGGCGGTAGGACTACTTAGCAACATGAGTGACGACCGTAGCTAACGGTCGCCGATTATAAACACCTATCGTTAGCGTTGTCGCCAATTGTCATCGAATTAAACCAAAAAAATTTCATTCACAGTAGATCGCTTACAGATTCTACCATCACTATCGCCACCCATCGTAAGCGATAGTCAGCGACCATCGCCGACGACGGTTATCTATATGAACTATCGCTCGAGTCTCTCTCACTGTATCTCGTTTTGCCTCACTTAAAATTACTTTAGACGCAAAAGTAAATACTTCTTCGGATTACGACGTTATAATAAAAGAAATAAGCTTAGATCCATTTCTCATTGCATGTCAGAGAAATGAGATTTTGATAGTTAAAAAGTAACGTACCGAGAACCAGTAACGTCGATGATAAAGTAGGGATTTGTATTGTCGGGCAGAATATAGGCAGCAAAAACAAGTAGGCTGGCAACAGCTGCTTGTAACGACATCACGCGAGAAAGCAATATATTGGCACTGAAGACGCCATTTTCTCTACTCCGTTGTGGCTGTACTACGGAAAGGTATTCGAAGATTTTTACACCATGCTCCATTATTTTCGTATGGACATGTAATCATTTTCTGAATCGAATAACAAAAGAAAGAACGGTTATATACACTTTTTATATTTGTCGTTAGTTGGACCTGAAAATAGTCAATGTAATTTATAGCCTTTTTTATGCTTATGTCGCTTATATAAGATATTTATTAACAGGTTTGGTAACAGGCTAAATCCAGGTTTTGATATTTAATTTTGTAGTTAAAAAGTGTGTTTGATTGAGGAGGTCCCACCGCCACACCTATTTCTAGCGTCAAGAAAATCTGCAAATCTGCGGTGCTAGGATGTAAATGATAGCTAACTTACATATTATAAAGTGACCATCATAGTGCTTAGGAGTGGCAACGCATCTGTGATCGGTTTCAGGTAGAATCTTTGTTCTGTATGGAGATTATGTCTGTGGGTGGCAACGGCACGTGCCATGAGGTGAACTGAAAGCTTCTTTCTTATTTAAGTTAAAAAATGGAATATTTAGCATTTTGACATGGCCATCATAAAATTACTATCCTGCTCTTGGACTAGTGTACTAGTGGGGTTTGGTTAACTTCACGCACCTTTGAAAATATTGAATATTTCCTATGTTCACTTCACTACACATTTTTAAACGTGCAAGTTTCTTCAGTCACTGTTAATAAATATTTCTATACGGTTTCAATACGGCTAGAAGAGCATGAAAATGGATACCCTCATAAACATTCCAGATTTAATGAGCAACAGTCGTACACACGGTGCAGCTAGCCACAAGCCGCGCAATAGCACAAAAGTACAAATCGAATTCTGCGGTATTGTAACTGTCAACACAAAGCAAACCACAAAAATATATTCCACGTCATTACTGGAATTAACTTTAAAAACCAATATGTTACAATTTCACGCGTACAGTTTCGTTCAAATTTATTGCCTTCTTTTAACACCCTAGTAGTAAACAAAAAAGCGAAATTAATGCTTCATATTCTATTAAATTTATTTCGCTTTAAATGTGTCTGTACTTTGATTGTTCACGTTATTAATTCGAATATTATTGCTGAAATAAATATTTTAAAAGTATTTCAGTACTTGTTAACAAAAGTAATAAAGTGAGGACATAGGGTCAAATAGTATGACGTCACATCAGTTAAGGGTCATAGGTTCAGTGGAGTTTTAGGTTTGACTGACTTAACTACTTTGACTGGCTGGCTGGATTTGCGGCAACATTGCAAAATCTTTTTTGCGTTTTAATTTATCTTCATATAACAATTTTAAAGCGATTACTTTACTTGTGCGTGTATTTTACTATTAGCTTAAAAATGTAAAACATGCAGCCAATAACAATAATATTATTTATTTGGAATACTGAAGATTTTACTGGATTCTTCTAAACTTTTTAGCAAAGGTAGTAACTTTCACTGTTATCTAGCACAACTAATCATCATAAAGTACAATAACAATCCCTACGTATTACAAATAAAATGAGAAAGCAACAAAAAAGATAAAAATCTATACATTAGCTGAGAATTTTCTGATCAGAAGGAAATTTGAGGAAGTATTGATGATCTGTTCTTAATTATAAGAAAATCGTAGGCCGTCTTATACTCCTGGCTTTTTGATAATCTGTCTTTAAACGATCACGACATTAGTGTCGGTAAATACAATTAGACGCACGAGGCTCCGCCCAATATTAATGTGTGAAATCCATTTAAACGAATATTCGCGTAGCGCGCAGCACAATATAATTATTCTAACGTGCAATTAGTGAAACCGACGCCATTACGTTAAGGTACAAGTTAAATTACTGTGGGGTTACGTCACTAGAAAGTTCCATTATCATTAGAAACAGCATGATTGTGTACATCTGCAGGTGAAGTATCGATTCACTAATAGTATGGTTAAATGATTTATTATTGGGTAACCGTAAACCGAATTTACCCTGTTAACAGTAAAATAAAATTTAACATATGTTGGTAATTACTCGTAAATATGTTTTGAATGATGTTCTTTTTACAATGGGTATAAAGACCTATGCAATTACACCTATTTCTTACGTGAAGAAATTGTTTCGCCTAAAAGCAAACTTATATAGAAACGATCATCTTAGTCTTTTAAGAATGACAACGCACTTGTGATCCTCTTTTAATAAATCCTCTGTTCTAAACAGTGTTGGTTAAATCTATGAAGTGGTCACCACCGAGTGGACTGGATGTTTGTTTGCTACTTGAATCTAATAAAAATATACCATTGTATGGTAATAAAGGTAAGATTGAAGTTTTTTTAATACGAATTAACTCGAAAATTTAACAAGTTCAAAGCCCTATTATATTAACTGAAATGGTTATAATTTGGCAAAATCTGGAACGACGCTTCTGTTGATCGGCATAATTGATGTTTAATACTATATCCGTAGGCAAAACTGGACCAAAATCTTTAATATTGAATTATCATATCATTTTTAGCATTAACGTTGACACGAATCTTAAATGACGTAAATAGAGCAGACATGACGGTACGCTTTAATATTGCAGCAAAATTTAATTAATGTGAAGCCGAAACTTTATACAAAAATTATATGCTTTCAGAAATTTCATAATATTAATAACGTAAAATATTTTCACTGACCGAGACGGAAGGCACATCATTGGTGGATATTTCGGAAGGAGATATTTCTCAACTGAGATTTCAATGGAAAAATATATTATTTTTAATATTCTTTACTTGTCAATCTACTGCCTTTTGCTGGACACGGATTTCCCTGTCAGGGTTGGGGGTAGGTCATACCTAATCCACCGTATTGGCCAAGTATGAAATAGTACTTCACATACACTTGAAAACTTTTTTAAAAACTGTCGTACATATTTCCTTATAAAGTTTTTCAGACAAAGCAAGTAATAGTCAATTTTTTATGTTAGAAAAATCAGTGGTGCGCGCCTGGAATTCGATTCTGAAATCACCAGATCTGAAGCAGAATTTAAATCATTAGATTATCTCTGCACTTACTAGAGTACTTAAATTGTTCATTAATTTTGTAAGTTACGTACTTGACTATTACGCATATGAATTACTCGCCGCAGTCTCTTCCCGACCTTTACCTTTTCTCTGTATGCAATTTTGCGTGGGTGTGTGTAAAACCATAGGATGCATGTGTCATGTATGCGTGAGAAACGCACGCGCGATAGGAAAATCCTTGATACTAGTCTGGTTACCACATCTCATTTGTTATTCATTAAATAAAATAAATCTTTGGCTTATATGCAAGAAACGTTAAAAGAAGCTGAAAAATAATCTCCTTGCTTAAGATCGCCATAGCTTTACTACTGAGGAAGTTTAACTGAACTTGTTCAAATGCAAGAGAGTCAAGTGTTTTGGAATTTATTTCCGCATTGGATTTTAGTGTTCTTGTTCTCCTTGTACAAAGAATTATGTTTCAAGTTGTGTTCTTGTGTCGAATTTATGGTGTTAATTTAAATTTTGCAACCAACCTGGACTGGAACATAGAATTAAGTTTCCTCAATTGGGTAGAGCTAACACCATTAGTTTAATAAATAATAGCGTGAATTATAATTCGATCGATTTTATTTATTTATTATATAGCAGTTATTAGTTATACAAATACCATGTCAGTATTTTAACGCTTTTAACGGCCCTTTCTATTATGATACTGTGTCGCTCACCATGAACGTCCGATCAGCATCTTATTTACGATCTTTTGTATAATACAATACAAATACTACCTAATACTAGGTTTTATTTCTATATAAAATTTCAATATAGTCGGGAGCAGCCCTATAAAGCGATATCAGACGAGATATTTTGGGTAAATGACGTTTCATACAACTCATTTGTTGGGTCTTTACCTTTTTATTCTTAGACTTCACATGAAAAGACTTTTAAATCCCGACTTGGGGTATAAAATTTAATCTTAAACAGCCTTTCAGTTGCAAAAGCTGAGAGCTTTTATAAAGATTTTTTGTAACTGTGACCTAATTTTTAGTACAAAATGGAATTTAAATTACATCGCTGATGTCGTCTCGTGTAATCATCGTAATATCTTTTAGCATATTTACAATGGTAATACCTACTAGAGTTATTTAAGAAAGAAAACTTATTTTCTATGTGAATATTTTACTAGCTCTTGTAGTGTATAGGACTTGCTGTGCTCTGCAAAATCCGATAGAAAACCCTTATTAAATGGTTTTTATCATAAGTATATTCGCTTCAGATTTTCTTTAATTAGGAGATTGGCGGAGTGGCACTTAACTTTCTTTAAATACCTAACAATATGTCGTGGTAACACTTACGGATTTATTAGAAGAAAAGTGTCCACGACTTATTACTTTTATATTCTTGTAAATTTGGTTGGACCCTTAAATTTGTTTTTGTTGTATTGAAGTGGCAAATGAGCATGCAGTCCATCTGATGGTAAGTGGCCACTGCCGCCCATGGACATTTAAAACCAACCCCAAATGAGATCAGAATTCTACAACACGTTGACCACAGACGCATCAACGCGTAACCTCTAAAGGCGAAGTTATAACACCTCGGATAAGCATGCCACTTCTACCACACCCTTCAATCCAGAAAACAGAACAGTAGCACTTAACACTGATGTTATAAGACAGAACCAGGTGTGGCGGTAATGCCGCCGGAGTCGAACTGCCAAAGTCTTAACTTATTTTGTCATAAACTAAACTTAATATGTTACTCTAGAAGCACAACTAATAACCAACGATACAGAGTTACTAGTATATCATTAAGTATAAAGCTGGTACTACCTATCCATTTTTTACTTCATTCGTAACAATTAATATTCATCGATACAGTCTTCGGTTCACAGCACTCCTGTATTTGAATAATTGGCTGATTTTTATGCAGTCGTATTAATGCAATTGGTATAACAATTTTATTTCATTATTTTCCACTCGAATCGAGCGCGCCATTGCACTGGATTGGATAGTTAGTAGTCCCATCGGCGTAAACTTTGCAAATGCTGATGACATAAAAATATTTTTAAAGCTTTTTGTACCGTACAGTTTAGTTTGATTGTAAATTTATAGCTTCGGATATGCTGTGTTATTTAGTATTTTTATTCTTTAATGACTATGCCAAACTGACTTTTTTTGTATAATAAAAGTAGCAAACGAGCATACAATCCACTTGGTGCTAAGTGGCAACTGCCGCCCATGGACATCTGTAATCGACCTCAAATAAAATAAGAGTCCTACCTGAAGTTAATTACAGATTCGTTGTTACCGCTAAAAACTAAGTTGGAGTGAGTCGCATAAGTCTCCCTCACCACACCCTTCAAATCAGATGACAGCAGCGTTTAATATTGATTAATGAGTGCTTAATGAAAATTCATTATTGCTTTTTGTAACGGTGAAGGAAAACATCGTCACTTACACGGCTGAGAGATTTAAAAAAGAAATCTCTAACGTATGTGAGGTCTACTAATTCATACTAGGCCAGCTCGGTAGACTATGGCCCAAAACCTCTCTTGTTCTAAGAGGAGACAGTAATGGATTGATGACAATACGTGCGCAAAGAAGGTAACAACTTAATTAACTAAATTAATCTGTAAACACAAATACACCTACTTATGTGACACAAATGGATTGCAATGATCAGTGTGCATGACATCCGTCTCACGAAGGGTGCATATCAAATGGGTCAGTGTATGTCATGCCAGCTGCCACAGATGCATTCGCAGATTGCAAAATGCAATATTAATTCTGACTTTGATATATTTTGGGTAAAGTTAGCAGTATATTTTGCTATTTCATTACAGTAACATTGGCTTTGGTGAAGAATAACTTTTGGTGAAATCTTTTCAATGCAGAAAAAATCCTTCATTACTTAGTTATTTTATATGAACAATGTTCATTGTAAGTATTTTTTGCCAATTATTGCTTTGTTTTAATGAATATATTTCATATAATTGTCAACTGCTGTTTCAACCTTACAACTACTTTCGTCTAAACTACAAAAAACACTATACCTAATCGATAAGACATACCAAATATGAGCCATAATATATTGCTTACCGCGTCATTATCAAAAGTAATCGTTATTTTCCTACCCGTTTAGATACTACCAGATAAAATAATGCGTTTATCATAGTTTATCTCTAAAATTGCACCTGATACGTAAAACGTAAGAGTTTTAAAGCTAAGTTGTATCGAGCAAAATATACAATCGAACGGGGTCTCCCAGACCCCTCACGTATCGTTCGCTGCAATTCAATTACGCTTACATCAGATAGCTGGCGCTGGCTGGTAAGCCTTGCCTCACAATTGATTGAAATATAATTTTGGACTTGACGTACATATAACGCTATGCTATGAAAATGATTAAAAACTTTGAATATGGATTTCGAAGAGGAAGCGATTGTTATGTTGGTAAAAACCTTTAAACAAAAAAATAGACAGCATTTATAAAAAAACAGTATTTACGCATACGAATTTAAGATTATTTCCCTAGTATACATAAATTACACACACACGCCATAAACACATTTTTACTACAAAGAAAAGCCTTGTAAGGACGCACTTTGCAAAAATCATATAACTACATATTCGTAAATTCAGATTCGCCACATTTGTTATGTGTGTGTGTGTATCGAAAATTAGGCGTTTCATGTCACTTACCAAAGTATTTCAATTCAAAATTTCGTGACGCGTTATCTTTCATTTTATTGGACTGAGGTAATCTGAACATCAAATTTATATAATGTAAAATCTTTCAGTTAATACTTATCATAATTTACACGTAAAAATGTACATACTGAAGTTGAAAATAATGTGCGCATTAGACACAAAGATAATATTAAGAACGGAAAATATTTACCGATACTCAGATAAACAGGCGAATAAAATGTTTAGAATAAACTTTTAATTTAACCCTCTACTGGCCAGGTACCACAGATATGTGCAGTCTGTCCATACGCGTAATTGAATTGCAAGCTAGCGTCAGCAAAACGTGCAGGGTCTCCGGATCCCCTCTGATTTTATTTTATTTTAGTGTTTAAATTATTTTTGTGAATATTGTAGTGTTTTAAAATAAATTTTGTGAAAGCAGTGAATTTTTTGTCAATCATGAAAGGATATAAAATTTACACTATTTAAAAAAAAGTGTTATTTATAGCAATAAAAATGTTTTCTTGGTATTCTCACACGTTTTTATACCAGGGAGGAAACCCGACTTGAATCAATGAAAGTTGATAGTTAAGAAGTGAGGTCCGATAATTGGAATTAAATAAAACAATGAATATTAATAATCAAAGCAATGTTTTATAATTAATGATAAGACGAACTTACCTGTATGTGAAGTTCTATCATAATTATGCGAGCTGCTCAATTCGAAGCGATTAATATGGTCATATTCTGTTCGTGTAGATGGCCGAAACAGTACTACATGTTAATATTAATCGCGAGAATTGAGCAGCAAAGCATAATAAATATAAACTACAACTGACAAAAATAACATCATTTAAAATATAAATTCCTAAAATATATTCTGCTTTAAAATTACGATGCTGTGAATGTTTCATATTTGATATCGAATTACACGTAAATAAAATTAAATTTCCAGGTGAACTCTAACATAATAATATTTCTCAAATGTGCTGAATTCGTAGTGTGGTAATTGAATTGCAACGTAGCTGGTGTCGGCACGTGTGGGGCCTTAGGGACCTTGTCCAGACAGTATTTTATTTCATCTATTTTTGATTTTAAGGGATTATTTTATACATCAAATATTCTACAGAGCTTAATAACATAAAGACATTCAACACGTGACTAAAATAAAGAAAACGGTAATTTTTCATTTGATTGTTAACTTTATGTCACTGTATGGATTTTTTTAACCATTGTATTTTTGTATTGGTATATTAGTATATTTTTGGGATACATTGGGAGGTCAAAGACTTTTACAAAAACGTAAGTTATTTTATAAATAGTTGCTTTGTATCAATGTGTTTTTGTTGACCTATATTTTTCGTAATAATTGTAGCTTATTAAAACACATACATATAATATTGACTGAATGACAAAAAACTTAAAGTGATATTGCTAAAAAAGTAAATGTTTTTCAAATTACTTATATAACAGAATTTTAGATATAGGTGCTCATTTTTTTAACAAATCCATGTACTTATAAATATAGTGCGTACGAAAAAATATTGTGAAACGTAACGTAAAACACAGCCTGTATTTTTATACCAACTAAATGTGCAGAACTCGTGCTGTGGTAATTGAATTGCAGCGTTGGTGGCGTCGGCAGCACGTGCGGGCCTTAGGGACCCCGTCCCGACAATATTTTGTTTTATCTATTTTTAATGGCGACTTGTGGGTTAATCATCAGTACAGATTTGAAAGCTTGCGGTGTTTTTTCTGTTAATTGCACTAGGGAATGCCCGTAGGTAGTGATGAACAGTTATTAGTGATAATAAAGGGTAGGTACCCTTTTTGTTTCAGAATCACATTCCGTTTTTAATGTAATGGAAACATTAGGGAGCTTTGTGTTGTAATGGAGCATTGTTATATACATACTGTGTTTTGTTTGTTTTTTATTTTTCTTAATGCGCCATTAAATGCGTGGACAAAGTTTAACCTGTTATGAATTAGGTTGGATGCGATTTACCTTTCAGGTTTGTTCGGAAATTTGATGATCCACCAAATCTTATGTGACATATTACTGTACGGAAATAATAGTAATGTGGTAACAAACTAACTTGAGTATTCCAACTTAATTCCCAGTAACAAAATTTTTTTATTGTATTGGAATATCAAGCGAGCGTGCATTCCAGCTGATGGTAAATGGCCACTGCCGCTTATGAACGTCTGTAATCAACCCCCGACAAGATTTAGTTCTTTTGAACTCTTTTTTATATATAATGGAGTAGCAAACGAGCATGCAGTCCACCTGATGGTAAGTGGCAACTACCG
>DWRA01004823.1:0-10459 GCA_018250295.1 Spathilepia clonius
GTGGATCACAAATGTCCATGGGCGGCAGTTGCCACTTACCATCAGGTGGACTGAATGCTCGTTTGCTACTCCATCGTTAAAAAGAAAATAGTCACCTGAACATTTACCTTAAAAATTGTAAAGTCATAAACTTTACAATTTTTAAGTCATATTAACTAAAAAAATGTATTACCTGTATATTTATCGTACCACTAACAGACCCGGCGAACTTCGTATCGTGTTAGAATTAATTAATGTGTCAAAGTTCAATAAAAATATTATATAATAATCGATTTAAATTCTGAACACCACATTTTCGGCAGACGTTGGAACTGTCTATATCGGAAAATAAAATTGTTACTTTTACAATTTTTCATATTTCTTACCTTTTAATCTTTCCCATACTTACCAATGCCGTGTGAGTTTAGAAATATAAATTTATCCGCCGGCGAAAAGTTACTTATATTTTCAAATAAATAGGAATGCTTAGCTGCTCTTACCATATGATTGAACAATTACAAAGCGACTTATAAGCACTCAAACCAACGGCCAGCCACCGGTCGCGCTTAAATATTCTAAATGCTCTGTCAGCGCGTGCCATAGCTACATGTCCTTCTGCGCGGTACATGTACATACATATGTCGAACATTTGAAGAGTGAGAGAATTTAAGTCAGAGCCCTTTTCATCAATTGAAGACGCAGCATAAACCGGAGAGAAGTCGATCATTCAAAATTAATAGAAATTTTGTACGTCCATGAGCCTTCCAATTTTTAATTCACGTAATTGTTCATAATAAGTTTTTCACTCGGTGCGCGATGACTTACGATGGCAAAAAGCGGACCCCAGAACACCATGAATCGATGTAAAGTATAAGCAAATTAATAATAAGCTCGTATGATGATTAATGAAAGCGGTAAATGTAACGTAAAGATAGAATAATTCAAATGTTGTCTACATTCATTTCCATGAAGGCGTAATTCGCTCGTTTTTTTGGAATCGTCTTAACTCTTCCTTTTAATATGGAAAACACTTAATATGCATATTTATGTAATAGTAGTCACAGGCAAGAAAATAGCCCTGTTCAACCCTGAAGGATGTTGTGCAGATGTACATACGGCTGTCCGGATATTATTTTCATTTGCGAAAAATTGTACATAAAGAGAGATATATAAACAGAGAAATAAATAGATAGATAGACGTGATAAAATGCAGTTAAAAGTTTACGTATTCTAAAATAATAATTTTATTTTTTGTTCGTATTTTACACAAAGTATCAAATGAGCATGCCGTACTTCTATAAAATAGTAAATAGTATGTCGTTTTTTAACAGACTTCCTTCTACGAAAAAAGAGGTTATCTGTTCTTCGCGTATATATATTATTTTTTATATGTCCGGCGATTATTTCGCGATGCCAAGACCGATCGACATGATTCAACAATGATTTTATGCGGCCCATTTCACAGGGGGTCCCATTTCGTGGCAATTTCAAAAATTTCGGCCGTTTTTCCGGAAAATTGGAAAAACTCGAATTCTTATAAATTTTAATAATCAGAGGATTTGTGGACCGATTAAAATTTTCTTTTTTTCATTTGATAAGAAATTTCATTGCGGTACTTTCGTTTCTGGACATGGGTGTGCTGTGATGGTTAAAACGACGGGTTATGGGGTGGAACTCCTGACCACTTCCAACAGATTTTTACATAAAATGATAATAACTGTGTTTCTGCCTACTCGATACTGATGAGCCTTTTTTATGCATTGAAAATCTGGATTAATACGTTATTATGAAAAATATGACTTTCAACTCCTGAACCTTGGTAATGCTGAAGTACCTCCTGTTTAAACCATAAAAGTTAGCCATTTGGTGCTTACGTATATATAATGAAATTGTTAAGCAGAGACGTGTGTTTAAAAATTTGACCTTCAACTCTTGAACTCTGACGATGCAGATGTGCCTCCAGCCTGTACGATGGCAATTAGAGACTAGATGCTTTAATATATAGAGTAATATAGAGATTTACAAATCGTGAGAAAACAATATTATAGCTTTTTACATTTTAATAAAACTTATTTATCCGTTTGGACATTCATACTATCTAACTTACCTCAAAGTTTGATTCGTCTGACCACACAATATTTGACCAGTCTTCTTCGGTGTAATGTTGGTACTTTAAGGCCCATGCATAGCGAGCCTTTTTATTGTTTTCAGAGAGCAATGGCTTCTTCCTTGCTTTACACCCTTTGAGGCCAGCTTCCTGAAGTCTTCGACGAGCCGTCCTGGCAGAAATTGTTTTGTTACTCTCTGCTGACAACTCAGCAGCGAGCTCAGAAGACTGTTTTTCCCTATTTTTGAAGGACTCTTTCATTAATTTCCGATCTTCACGGTCACTGGTGATACGTTTGCGCCCTGTTCTGGGCCTATGCCTGTGCGTGCCGCTAGCGGCGAATCGTTCAATTGCAAGTTTGACCGCTCGGCGCGAACACTTGACAGGTCTGGATATTTCAATTTGGGATTTCCCTTGTTCATGTAAAAGTTGAATTTCCACTCGTTTTTCAAGAGTCAGTTCGGGTTTTTTAGACATTTTGTATCAAAATTAATGCAATTTGACACAAAAAAATTCGACTTCAAAACTAAGTAATAAACTAACATTTCTTTAAGTTTTTTTTTTTGTGACATGCAAGTCGGTTTTACTTTTTGTTAAAAGTAATATATGTATAAGATACATAATTATAAGTCTTGAAACCAACTAACTATACGATCAAACAAAAATGGTAATTAAATTTGTGCTTAAACAGCAAATCTTTTCTAAAGAGAGTAATTATGTAAATTAATAGTGACCTATTTTATTTTTTTATTTCTTTAAGAACTGTTGAATGTCAGCGTTTTTAAATGAACATCTAATTAATTAAACCGTGGAAACGTTAAAGAGTAAGGAAAAATTTATAATACGCGTAATGAGTATTTCTTGGAAATAATATTAATTACTTATGGATCGTCGTCGTCGACCATTTACTGTCCCACTATTGGGAACCGCTATTTCGGCTGAACTCAGAATACATTACTTAAAATTCAATTAGTAAAAAATAACATGGTCATTATTCGATTACTATGTACGTTAGTTGATGGTCATGGCTTTTAGCTGTAAATTAAGTCTATGGTGCATCCAGGCCGTACGGTCGCCATGCAATCGCACGACACTCAGGAGGTATTTATATACATATATTAACACCTGTATTATTTCCACTAATACACAAGAATTCTAAAGTACTATACTATCTGTAACCAACTAGCCAACTAAAACCGATACAAGTACAATATTTTATTGTTATATGAAGGTGGTAGAATTCTTCATATTTTTGCGGCAGTACCCATCGCCTCACTTGTCTGCCATTATGTCGCTGTTTTATATCATCTGGCGTTAGCAGATTTTTAGAATCGCTTGTACCTTAATTAGATTGTCTAATTCATTATTTACAAATATGTAATTTGTTAAATTACAAAAAAAAATGTAATAAATCAGATTTTTCGTGTATTCAAAATAGCCAAACTGAACTGAAAAACTTTGAAATCACCTGCCGTAGTCGTCGCAATTAATTATGCGAGTTCATGACCGATGTATAGACAGGGTTTAATACTACCGGTGGTTAACCGGTAGCAAAGACAAACCTCAATATCTATCAATTGATCGATATCAGGCTCAATTACGCTCTCCCATAACGAGGATATCCATGGTGCAATTCTCTAAGATAAAAACGAGATGAACTCCTTAATACCTAACAAAGAGCAGTGAAATTCATTGTGCCTTGACAGTAAGCCACCGTATTTTTTTTATTTTTACCTTATAATTTTAGTGCTAGGCACCGCTATGTTCATGCTGGAAAGGCGCACTACGTCAGATATACGAATAAATCTAACTTTAACTTAGTTCTTAGATTTAAGAATATTCGCAGCCTACCTCAAGTATTATAGAAGTTCAATCCAATTGCAAATGGTTACAGATTGCAGTCAAGGGCAGTAACTTACCATATGGTCGACTATAAACTTGAATGCTACATAAATGCCCAAAAATATTTTATTTTAAAATATTACCATTTCACATTATTACAAAAGGAAAACATCCTCTCTTATAGCGCTATCCCAACAAGATCTGATGAATCTTGTAATTCAACTGGTAATCCTTTGAAAACATTGTACGACGAATAATCGAGGGATACCCTTATCAATGTTTCTTTCATAAGATTTGGCAACTTTATACGATAACTTTAGACGATAATTGAACTTTTAAATAAAGGCTAATTTTGTTAATTACTTTGTAAATTTAAGAAATGTACATCCATGTTTTGCCCATGCAGTCAAAGTGGAATAGACCTATTGCATACGAAATCCATCGTGAAATAAGGAGCCATTTTTATTTATGGGTACATGAGGTACATGAAAACCTAGTCGCACAAGAGCACATAATCTTTCATTTCTATTACGCACATGATAAACAAAAATCGAAGATACATATATGCCTGGAATTTGCATCTCGGTACATTTTGTGAGAGATATTACCAATAGGATATAACTACTCAATAGATTAATATAGCATAATATCTGAAGTCCGTACCACGGGTAGAACATTAAGCATTGCCTGGGTTATTGCTGTCGAAGACGGTCGTATTGTTCTGAAATTGGTTCAGGAATGTGATCCAGCTGTGCCATTGCGAACATTACTTTACGAGTTGGCCATTGTTTACAATTGCTGCACTTGCTTGCGCGACAATCGTTAACAACGAATGTAGTGCTATTGTGTAAAATTCTAACATATAAATTCGTTTCTTGATTCATTAGGTACTCGGTTGTACGGAGACAACGGAATCTAAGGATTTTATAAATAAAATATAATGAAAGTTAATATAATTAATAAAACAATTAAAAATAATATGGGTTTTCAAAATTTAACGAATAACATTTTTATTTCTGTCGATTTTATAATACACTTGCGGGTGTGTACCACAAAATAATAAAAGACTGTATTAAAAAAACTATAATCTACAATTTTACCCGGTTAAAGATGGAATTTCCAAAAACATAAAGCATTATTTTTTGTTTGAGAGCGTCAATTAAATATACACAATTAATATTAAATTTCACGTCTATAGCTTTGTAAATCTCCATAAGGCTGGGCTTTCAAGAAAATAAGTTAAAGGCTGGTAATTTAAAGAATACGTTATTTCTCCTTTTTAAGGGTTACTTAGTCGAAAATCATTGATTATCAAAAATACTTCATTCCTTACTTGACCCTCGGGTTAATTTTCTAGAAACGTCAAGATAAGTATTTCTGACCGGAGAGAAGAATGCTTTTCATAATGCGTGGTTCAAAAGTAGTGTAGTATTTTGGTATTTTTGTGACAAAACCATATACAAAATTTTTGTGGCATTTGTTTAAATATAGGCAAATTTACAAATAAAGTTTCAGACTTTGGGGGTACATTTTAGAAATACACATTTTCATAGCGCTTGCTCCAAAACCGGTGGATTTTCAATCAAAATTAATTTTCCAACAACAGTAAAATAAGAGTTTCGATATTAGTAACCAAAACCTAATTTCCATTTTGCTCGCTTCGAAATTGGCAGATTTTCAAACAAACTTCCACCCACTGTGTTACCTTCTTAGGGGAGAATTTTCCAAAATTTCTTTTATAGTGCTTAGTATGTAAATCTTAAAAAGACGCTATTTTTTCGTGTTTCCTTAATGTACGTTTATTAAATTAAGTGCCATAATCAAATTCAAAATCAAAATATAATTATTCAAAGTAGATCGTTTGCAGAATTCTTTTTGAACGTTAAGAATTTGCCACCACTTCACAAGGTGTTTTGTTATGGCGAAGAAGCGGCGAAAGAAACTCCATAACACACATCTTATAAACGAACAAAAAATTATAAATAAATAAAATTATATAAAAATTTAGCTTATGTAAAAGGAACAAGTGGAGCTGGAGTTACTTCAGACTATACAGTTTTATCATCCAAATAATGACTTGTTTTATAGTACAAGAGTACTCTCTTACACAGAGTTTGTTTAATATACTGTTTAAAATTTATTTCTGGCAAAGTCGTGATATAATCTGGTATTTTATTGTAGTAGCGAAAACAGTTCCTCATTAAGGATTTACCCACCATATACAATCTATATTTAGGTAATGCTGGTTTATTTCTATTTCTAGTACAATATTCAAGTTATGGTGGCTGCTATTTTTGTTAAACATAAATATTATATTATTTTCACTATGAGAAATGCTCCAAGAAAGATGGACTTATATAAAAGCCTTCCAACGTACGCGTGGACGAGGCATGTTCGGGAATTATTTGCGCGGCGTCGGTGTACTACTATAATTATGTAGTATTCAAATGACTTAACATAAATATGTTAGTGGCATTAATTTAGATGGATCTTTGAAAAAACTATCCTTGAAAAGGTAGTAAAACCTGCATGGTTCGGCCGAAGAATTACCATTGTTACACCCATGTTTAGCGCGAAGTAGTGCAGTTTTTCGGTGGAAGGATGTGGCTTACATACAAATGAGGCGGTCATTTTAGTCCTCGATAAAAGCAATGTATCTGCGATCGATTTTAAGTAGGACTCATGTTCCGGTAAGAGCTGGTTACATTATCATGTTGATTGGTGGCAGTGACTGCGACATTGTTTGCTACTTCAATTTAATAAAAAAGTCCGTCTAAAGGTCTCAAACTATTTAGATATCATTGGGCTCAGCCGATTATTCATGGCAGCATAACAGAGAAACAAACATAAAAAGATACTTTCACATTTTTAATATATAACTAGGAAGCTTTATAATATAAAAAGTAGTGATAGACAAGTGGTTGATAATTCAGCTTCTTGTACGAAATGTCTGATGTTAGAATATTAAGCACGCATCTCTAGTGTTAAAAACTTGATTAAATGGTGAACGGAAATATCGCGAGGAAACGTACACGTCAGAGAATTCTATAAATTATTTCTTGATATTTTTTTTTCACTCTTCGGGTATACAATTGTAATATTCATCATATAATTGAATTTCATTGATTTTACTTAAGTCAGGATAAATATACATAAAACCATAACATAAACCTAAGCACAAATGGTCGTTCAAACTTGCACGTTAGCACAAAACTTACCCTAAGTCTAAGCTTAAGTCAAAACATAATGACACTTTTGTAAATTGTGTTAACTTTAGCCAAAACATAAAACTTTTTCTTCGTGGGAAAATCCTGCATGGGTTGCTATCAGTCGCGGGGGCAGCAAAGAGGATATTTTGGATTCCTACCTACCTACCTATTTCGGATTTCCCACCTTCCGGCTAAACCCCCACGGTGTTTCTCTGAACGTCATTTGTCCGGACCACGAGTACGATAGTAGCACTCTTCCACTCTCTCTCGACGGCGTTTGCCCACTTCCGGGCCCTTCCCTGTTTGGGACGGAGCTGGAACTACTCCTTCCCGTCATCTTTAAGGTGCACACGGAAACAACGCGCCCGCCACCTCGAGGCTAGTTATTCTTGACGTAAAACACCCTCTTGTCCTACGGCAAGCTTCTGTCATGGGGGTAGAAAATGGGCGTGGGGAGCCCTTCTCCTATCCCCGGTTTTCCGGCTGCAGATTGACAGATCAGAGTTTTTTTTGCTTTCTTGCTCCTTCTGCGAGATTACTACCTGGCAGAAGATTATCACTACTTTCCGTGACTTTCCGCACCCGTCCATAGCTTCTACCATGGCCGGCAACGAGCGCTGTCTATTCACTCGTCTAGTACCGGACGGACAGCTTACACAGACCTGAGACCAACTGTGGGTTCGGCCAGCCTCTCCTTCAATTTTTCAGTCATGGACTGCAGAGCGTTAAACTGTCGCTCTCATATCTCTTTGGGTGTGAGGTGTTTCTCCCGGAGTAGGATTTAACATATAAGAGCAAGAAATAAACACATTTTTATAGACCAGTAATAGACCTATAATAACATGTGTAGGATACAGTGCCACTACACTGTGGGTACTTTGTGTATCATTTTTGTAAGAATTATTTTAATCTTATTATAAGTATCCTACCAGTCCTTCAATTATCTCCTTGATTCAACGCGTTACCAACATTATCATTCATTAAATAACAGTGTTTACATTGAATAACAGAGTAATTATAAGACTTATTTAATTGACGGGCCTTTGATTAATTATAGTAACTATTTACAGATCTAATTATTCTATCGTAAATGGATCCGTAAACGTTATTATAAGATAAATTCAATTTCTTCATGATCAGCTTTGTCTGGAATGAAATAAAATGAGTACTTAGGTTTTGTTACATAATCTCGTATTGAAAGCAATTTTGCGTTCCAATTATTTTTATTAAAATTAAATAAGTCTTTGTCAACGTGATAAATAGAAAAATAGCAACTTAAGAATAGTTACATTTCTTTGAAGATGAGCATTTAATAAGCGATCTACGAATCTGATAAGTTTTAGAAAAAACAATGTGCCATCTATATTGTCAAGTTAAAAGCAGAAGTATGAAACTATTAGATTTGAATTTTCAAATTTGTTGTTTGTTGAATTTTCAAAAGGAAGTTACTACTCCCGTAATCCTTAATTCAAGGCTATAAAGTTTAAATTAATATAACAGTCATAAGTAAACCTAGTAAGTATACTAGTCTCCGCATGGGTACCCATGCAAGCTTTGATGCTAGTTAATTAGCTGAGGACTTCGCTTTCGTAAGTCCTCTTCAGTACATTAGCGTGAAAATTATTTTTGTTCTTCTTGTGCAGAGTTTGTTCCTACTTTTATATTCAGATGAGCTATAACGGTCGCTACATTTTCCATGTGCTGACCGCCATATAACACTTTAGTTACACGCTACTTTTTTGTCATTTATTAAATAAAATAATAATTCGAACTCTTTTCTTCGGAGTTTCTATACTGTCTGTATATAATATCATTTTGTATCATTTGTTAGCAGTATTATCGGTTACGTTATTATATTTTCTACTTGTCGTAATATAACACCTAGTACGAGTACATAGACTGAGCATATGGAAATATTCCAAATTTATGAGACCATTTTGGCCTAAGCCTCCAAATTAACGACAGTATGTGACCATAACATCGTCTTTCCCGCGCGCTGGACGCTCGCTGGACGGTTCGAGCTTCCACTCTTGCTGCCCGCAACCCAGGAAGCCCCCTTTTAGTCGCGTCTTGCTAATTCATACAATATTCCTGCAAATATAAAATTAAACGATCAAAGATATGATCTCAAGCTCACGTGATTCTTCCTTTGTTTATAGGAAAACAAAGTTAATTTCACGTCAACGCAAACATGGAAACGCTCGAGCTACACGTGCTTTAATATCTCAATGAACATAATTATAATGTCTTTGACAACGTTACATAGTGTATACGTTACTGTATACATTTTTGGTTATACTAGTAAATCTCATTTATTATAACATAACGTGCTAGTAAATATATTAATTTATTAAAAATTAGCTATTTTTCGGGCTTTCAACCATAGAGTTTTTTGGAAATAAAACAAGGAGTATTTAACCAACTTCAAAAAAATATGTGTTATGTATATTTGTATGTTCCTTATTTTCTTAAACACTACTGATATGTTTTGAATGGATTTTTCTTGATATGAAAGTATATTTTACAGCATAGGTATATAATACATTATACTTATTTCTTAGTAATTTTCTTTGTCAATCTAAGTCTTACGCAGGTATTTTAATTATTTGTCCCTGTAACCTCGGAATCAGAATAGAGCTATGATATACCCTTCTTATCGTATGAGGCGACTAAAAGGTGGGCGCTCCAACCGCCCAGCCAGCTACCCCAGGAAGGATAACGACATGTGCGATCGCATACCATCATAAACACCTGAAGGTAAGGGTGAGCGTAATGCTCACCGAAACCGGTCTATTAAAAGAATTCTTCCGATTAGTAGGCGATTCCGCACCTTATCAATCTGACCGATTCAGATTCCCAGTTTTGGGAGTTATATATGTCGGTACGGGCGGGATCTGACGGTCGGGTGTCATCACAGTGACGATGCCTGGACGAGACTGCGTCCTATGCCCTGTGCCCTGCGTAGAGTGCGGAGGGCCCTGTATTGGGGGCTGTATTTTTTCCCCGATCGTGGTTTCGTAAGTGACAGCAGGTAAAATATAAATAATGGGAAAGCAGAGATAATAGCTGTAAAACATTACTGTGCTTTTATTTGCTTTGCTAATTAATATCTTGGTATATCCCTTATAAATACATACAACTTTTTAAAACCAGCGACGTAAAGTAGACCCAAATTAATTAAATCCGTAGACAATGTTATGTTGAAATATAAAACGATAACCTTAATCAACCCTTTAATAAAATTTACTGAACTGAACTGGGTCGTCCTATGCCGCGGCGGTGATTTCGCCGCATGGCGCAGGGTCTACGGGCCTCGAGGGGT
>DWRA01004824.1:0-10459 GCA_018250295.1 Spathilepia clonius
AATGCCTTGGATAAGTGAGTCTCCCTTACTACACCATTCAAACCAGAAGACAGCAGCGCTTAACACTGCTGTTATTAGGCAGAAATAGATGTGGTATTGGTGCCGCTGGAGTCGAACCTCAAAGAATACCTTCATGTATTGTTAATACAAATCTACTCTACAAGTCATCATTCTCTTCAGCCATGAAGAGGTTCTCCTAGCTAGGCAAATACATAAATAATTTATTTATGTTCTGAATCTAAGAATTTCTGTATGCATAATATGAAATGGTAGTATGGGGCTGGCATAGAATAACCTAAGTGTTGAAACGTTTTCTTAGTAATTTTGTATTTGATTTTCACTCTGTTGTTTCTTTCAGGTGAGGCGTGATACTCTTAAAGTTTTACATTTGATTCTATCGAATGTGCAACTTGAAAAAATAGACCCATTTTTTGACATCATGTCTACTTATCTCCGAAGTGCCATGACACATATTGACAATCGAATTCAAGAAGATTCACTCTTACTCCTTGATGTCTTATTGATATGTACACCAGAAAAGATGGCTGATAATTTTCATAAGATAATTCCCAATTTCTTAGATATGATATCAAAATTGCGTGTGGATGCTAAACCAGGCAGAACATTGACTGTAAACTTAAACAGTCAGATTACAAGTGTCAAATGGAGAATAAAAGTTATTCACAGACTACAAGAGTTCTTACATAAATATGCAGAATACAGTCATGTGGATAATAACACCAATCAGACTAAAGTCAATCCAAAAGTTTTTGATCCTCTTCGATTAAATCATTTCCCATTATTTAACACTCAGAATATATCTGTTTCTAATATACTGAATGCCAAAAATACGCAAAGCATACAAGATACAGATGAAGGCGAAAGGCTTCAAGTATATGTTGATACTTTGATGCCATTACTTTTTGAAACATGGCTTGAAGTATGCCCTAACACAAAATCAGATAAAAATATAGAAACTGTTATAAGTGAAGATGCAGCAATTCTATTGAGACATGTCCTTAAAGTTATGTCATTACTCTGCAAGCTTATGAAGAATCTTGACAACATAAATCCTAGCAGCAACTTACAAACATTATTTCTTCAAAAATACAGGATGTCAGTGAGTCAGCATTTTATTAATTCATTCCCATATGTGACTAACATCAGGTCCAAGCAAGGAAAAACTGCTGATTCTGCAAATGACGATATTATCAAGGATCCTAAGATGATAGCAGAAAACTTAGAGATATGCCATTTGTTTATCATCTTCAATCCTAACGTAAATGTTAAAAAGCAAAGTGAAGAGATTACATCAGTGGTGGCATATATTGAAAAAACCTTTAATGGAAATTGTAATGACAATATTTGTGATATTGTTTTGAATACACTGTATACATTATTTTCTAATGAAGTCACAGGCTGGTCAAAGACATTAACTATTTTGGATGCGTTATTCAGAAAAATCTTTAAAATTTATTTTAGTGAATTTACACCAGATGCGTTCAAACAGAAATTATTTGCCTTATTATGTAAAATTGCACTAAATGTCAACCTATCTCATTTTCATTCTATTGATGTTTATGGAATATGGCTACAAAATCTTCCTGATATATTATTGGGCAAGTCTGTAACAGTTCAAACTGTTAACATCATTCATAAGTTTGCAACTACAAATAACATGATTTTTAATTCAGTTGTTAAGCCGAAACTTAAAACAATAATAGAAAATCTCCCAAAAATTGTAATTTCTGATAGTGTATCAGACATGAACAGTTATCATAAACTCTTCTCTTTGTTGTACTGGATAAAAACTTGGGATACTGATTCTCTGAATTTATTGGAAACTCAGTTAATGAATAATGTATATAAATATGATTATGGAAAGTACATTTTTGACACATTAAGATTAAAAAGTGGTGGTATATTATAATGGTAATAAAAGGCTTTCAATTGATTTTATTTTTTATTTCCATTAATTTAAAACACAAAATTTGCATGTGGCTGAGAATGTTTCCGATTACCACAAATACTTGAGGTAGACGCACATTTGCATTAACTGATCTGCAATCTGCAAGCGTCTTACATGCTTCATAACTTGATGCAATGGCTACCATGGCAGCTTAATAGACAACACACAATAAAAATTGCACACTTTAATGGGATTGATTATAACTTTACAATTTACAACTTTTAGTGACACAAATAACATATTCGGAATAAAATGCAGTCATATATTTGTGAGAACAGAAGGGATCACACCATTCACATTTAAAATCAATCTGCAAATCGTCTATATAAGTTACATATTACATAACAACCATATCACTTATCGTAATAATAATTATAATATGCATTCATACACTTTCATTTAATAATAAAAAGGAACAAATAATTCAGCCAAATAAAATGATTAGGTAACTATAATAAGGTAATGTTGCAATTACTTAATTATAGATGCTTAATAAATGTAATATTATCTCGCGACTTAAGTAATATACATACAGGTCATTTAAATTCATTTCTGAAATATAATTTTTTACATATTTGATTTGCTACATTTTCATGACAGAATCTCATAATTTTAAATAAAAAGTCAATTCATGTAGGCACTTTGGCCTTAAAAATTAGCAAAGTTATACTACAAAAAAAGTACCATAGGTATTTGATGTAGTCTCATTAATATTTCGAACTAGCCTTCCTATGATCTAACATCTAACAAATACGTCTACATACAAAACATTTCACTAATTGTTGAGTCGTTAAGTATTTCATTTTTGGCAAATTTTGGCTCAAATCATAATTTCAAATAAGTTGCATTCTTCACAAATACCCGATCTATTCGTTTTATTGCGAATACTTCCACTCTCTCATTTATCGTGTCTTTTACATTTTTATGTACTGTATACATAAGATTATCCTTTGCAAAGGAATTCGACAATTTAAAACAGCATACATAAGTATTATAGCACGAAAATTAAATATAATTAATCAATTTGCTTCAGTTGAACATCGCTTGTTAAAAATTTTGTGGTAAACCTATAATAAATAATATTAACTGACATTTAAAAATCACTTCTTCAAATATTACAAGTTTATATTTGCTCCTCATCAGTACTCAAATAGCAGTTAACATTAAGAAGACTAAGGCGAACGGAAATAAAAAAAAACGTAACTGGAAACCAAGAACGATTTTATCATTTCCGTAATTTGATATATCTAATACTGTCTGCACGTTATAAATTAATTATTGAGAATTATGTTCTCATAAATATAATTAATAAATTATACTATAATGTGCATTTTATGCTTATTTCTTGAAATGGTAACTATAATTTCAGTTCAATTTTTAATTGCATATAACATCGACAAGGAATTTCCAATAAGGATCTAAATAAAAATGATCACTTAACACTATTATTTTTTCAGTGTGTGCAATGATAATAGCTTTTATCATAAAACAGGTTATTCTCATAAATTCAATAGCGTCCTTCAAAACAAGTAGCACGCATTCAATATCATTGTTCACTGTTTCATACTAACTTTTCACGTAGAGTATACTTTTAGTGCTAGTTTCTGAATTAAAAAGAACAATTTAAAATTACAAGCATTGCATTTCCGTGCAATCATTAATGCAATTGAACATAAATATAGGGTAGAACCTTTAAAATGATAATCAAACAGATTGGGTCTGAAGTGAGCCAGTGATCAATTCGATTAATATAAACAATAGCGATATATATACATGAGAACATACCTACATCTATAGTGATATTATTTTACTATTGAGTTTTCCTTTTATTAGATTTTTTTGCGCGAGGTATTGTAGCAGAGGCCGACAGCATTGCCTGAAAATAAAACAAATAAATTGAAAAATAATACAAAAAGCAATAAAAGCAATAATGTAGCAAATAGACAGTATTTTGGAATATAATAGAAATGTTAATAATTTGTGTGTAACTAATATATATGTTAGTAGTTAAATCACAAAAAATATTCTTAATCACCCATTAACTCACGTGACTTATTTTTGTCATGTTAAATATGTCTGCTGTATATTATAAATATTGAGGTAAGCGTTTTTTTGTTATTTATTCTGAGTTACTTATTTATATTAATGTATTATGTCAGCAGTTAATATTTGTAGACTATATTTTAATTTTTTGCTAAATGAAAATATACATTAAAGTTATTAGTACGGCAAATACGTACAAGTGGATTAATACGGTGTACGTTGTGAAAATATAAATATGGGATTAAAATATAAAAATAAAGCTTAACAAAAACACAGTAAATTAATTACATGCAAAACACAACACACGAAATTCTAAAATAAACATACTGTTTTTCTTCTGTACTCCTAATAATAGATAGAGAAGGGAATTAGGATTTACACATCAGTACTTTTAGATGTGGTTGGAATTTCCTCGTGCGATATTGGTAATTTATATTCTGGGTGAGTTTCTAATTTTGCTTCAATAACTTTTTTAAGAGCGTCACTCTTTTCAATAACTTCTTGTGCAATCATTTCTTTATCAAAATCATCTGCATCCTTAAAACTAATCTGATCATCAAATAATTCAAATTGAGTGTCTTTGAGAGATACATCAATGCTAAGGTCAATATCACTGCAGTTTTGAAATTCTTCTAGATTTTTTTCAGTAGAGGATCTTTGGCTTTTATCCTCAGAATTACTAGAAGCATCATCAGCTTTGGATTCTCTGTGCCAAAATGCCAATTTACTCGGTAACTGTAATAATTTTCCTAGCCCAGAACCATGGCTCTTATTCGACTTAGTTGATTTACCCTTCTGATTATCTTTTTCTTCGGCAGCTAAAATATCAGCAGTTAATCCTTTAACTGTATTATCGTCTTTCAAATTCGAGCTCGGAGGACTCTCCTCTAAATCTATAAAGCTTTCTCGAGTTGGCAGATTATTTGAAACAGTCGCAGATTCCGGTTCTGGCATATTCTTTTCAGTTGCGACAGGTGGTAATGGGGCTTTGCTTTTACCATATTTTCCTTTAGCAAATTTTCTACCACTCTTAGGAGAATTGTCAGGAGTGCCGAATGAAGCTTCATCGTCACTTTCCGCAGAATAACTATCATTACGTACTGCGTTTAGACTACAAGTTTCGTCGTCTTTAACATTATCATTATTATTTATTTCAACAATATCATAATAGTCTCTATCGGGAGTTCCGTATTTGTCAGGATTCGAATTATTCGATTTATTATTTATTTCAGAGTTAATGTGGTCATTATTATTAATGACAGCGGTAGAATCATTACATTCTTGGAGTTGATTTTGTACTGGAATGTCATATACGTCTTTAGTCATATTTTCGTCTTCATCTAAAATTGTTTCATTATTCGTTGTAACTTTATTTGACTTATTTTCATTTAGTTTTTGGTCCTGGTGTTCTACTCTATCAGGTTCGTCAATTAATGGGTAATTACCTAATACTTTAATAATTTTGACTTGATCCCCTACATATTGATATATAAATGGAGGATCAGTATGAGACAGGAATAGAGGAGATTGAAAATTCACGAGAGGGGGCATATTCGCATAATCAAAACTATCGTCGTCTTGTAGCTCCTCGATGGTTACTTCGTAATCCTTTAAATAGAAAGCACTAAGTCTAAATCAAAATTGCAGAAAAAATAATATAAACACTAATAAATGCAAAATACAGACTTATAGATTTAGATAAATAAGAATAAATTTTAGTGTGCATGTATAAATAAATGGAAATAGCAATGTGACATGCATGACGTGATGAAAATAATATATGAAAAAAATAATAAACAAAGCTAAACCCACACATATCCTAACATTTTTTGAGTAAATATATGGTCTTTCGTTCTCTATTTTAAAATGTTATACAATTTTTTTACATTCAATCTATCTATCTATCTGTCATATAATACTCGAGTATATACCTGGTTATACACTTGTTATCATTATAAAAGAAACTTATGCTATTGGTTTAAGAAACATTGTTCCACTTACAAATTTTAAAACGTTTTATAATAGTAACAGCTATCTTAGTTTTATTAGTCTATAAATTTCGTAAACATTCGTGATTATGTCGCAATTATCGGATCATTCACAAGTGTTAAAGCACCTTGCCTACCCTGCCATATCAACTGTCAGTTCACAGTTTTCCTATTAGATGTTGAATACCATTCTTAGCCAATTTTACGAACCACATCCCATACGAAGTCCAATACAATGGAGTTTAATGCATGACTTATAATCGCCAAGTTTACTTGTCAACTAGTTAGGGCTAAG
Organism: Spathilepia clonius; assembly: GCA_018250295.1. NCBI lineage: Eukaryota > Metazoa > Arthropoda > Insecta > Lepidoptera > Hesperiidae > Spathilepia > Spathilepia clonius. The sequence continues at coordinate 6,296 of DWRA01004824.1, forward strand.
CGCATTTTACAAAAGCTTTATACATCTAATGTTCTTAAACGTATATATTATAACGACAATTTTATGATGTATTAAAATACATATTATCTTAATTTTAAAACACTTAATATAATTTATCGAGACCATTCACTATCTCTCTCTACTTATATTTACTTATTGTAATACAATAAATTCATGTGAATAGTTACATAAAATTACAAACAAATGCAATTAGCCCTAACTATTACTAACACAATTAATGCTTTTACAGCGCTCCCTGGGGTGTGAAAGCGAAGCGTCGATGATTCGGTGAAGACTCAATTTTATCGCTTTTGCCAGCATATAACCTGAGCTTCGTGGAAGGTTCCAAATATGGGTACATTTTTACATTAAATTTAAATTACATTAAATGCCTGATGAAATTAAAACTGGAGGAAGTTGCGATTTACTTCATATTTAACAATGATGACATTATTTCGTGAAAATCATTTTTAAAATGTATTTTTTTTTAAACATATGCTAATCTCTGTTAACCGTGTACGCTAATTCTGGGACTTTTGTTTAATTAAAGACCCCTTAGCGTTAATGCCAAATTTCAACCGATGACCAAAAGGTTTCCCCTCCCTTCAAGCCCTGTACGAAACTCAGGCATACGAACAAAAAGCTATAAGACCCGAATCACCCCTTCTACCCTTTACCGCTCTGATATAACCTTAGCATATTCTTAAGCTACCAACAAATAGAAATCGTGTTTACGATCGATTGTCCAAAACGAATAAAAAAAACAAGTAATGAGTTACACTTTTATACATAGTTCCTATTGACTGTTGAATCAAGTTGCTTGACAATTATTGAGTTGCTAAGCAACCTGATTAGTTGCGAATTGCGAAATTAAATGTTTTCATCGGTCATTTATTTATTTCATGAATAGAGTACTAAACGCGACATCCACGCTTTAATCATATCATCGGCTAAAAGAGTCTAGGCGACAAGCCCACTTTTATTAAGTGTTTAATAGTTTTCAATATTATTGGAAAAAAAATAATCAAAAGCTAAAAATCGAGAACAGCTTTAATTTTATCATATTAATAATATGTTCGTTTGTTAAAATTATCTATCAATTTTGACATATTACGTCTTCATACAACAACCACACCGTGTAGTGCATTCCTAAGTTAGATTCATACAATGGCGGTAATGTAACGAAACTTCAAATTATTTCACTCTAGTACTCTTTAAGCCGTCGATTAGCTCTAGCTAAGAAAACGATAGTGACAGAGATCCTTAGCAATGTGTGTCTGGGTGACAGCAATGTTACCAGACCTCAAATAATTTAAGTGTAATCGCTTTACAACCCATGCGCGATAACTTGAGACCTGACCGTGATAACCTCACAACGGTGGGTTTGAACGTAACTGTGAAAAACTATCATCAGATTTTTAATATACTCTAAGTTTAACCCATATACTGTCAGCATCACTATTAAAAATGAAAAAAAAGATAATATTTAAACATTAAAACAACTATATAGTACATCGTGAGCGGAGTGTCGAGTACCACGTAGGTATCAAGTTATCAAGCATGGGTTAGGCCCTATTTACATCTACAGACATTGAACGGCCGAGACCGAACAAAATTTTCGATACAAATTAAAGAATTTACATAAGCGTCAAAATACTTAATATACGCGTCAGACACACTGTCTGCAGATGTAAACAAATTCTTAGGCCCTGCGCGCACCACCGGGACGACAGATGAATTTAAGCGACGAATAGAATTTCGTTCTCGGCACAAAAATAAAGCGGCAGCATACTTAGGAATGTCGCGCATCCTAATTTCACCGCTTTTCATAGTTTTTTTATGATGGAAGTAGCAAACGAGTATGCAGTCTACATGATAGTAAATGTCAACTGCCGCTCATAGACTTTTGTAATCGACCGCAGACAAGAGTAGGATCTTACTTAGAGTCCAGAGGACTAAGTTGGGACTTAATTATCTGGATCATACAATGACCATGGTTGGCGAGGTATCTTAGCATTGGGTAGACTGCTGCTTTGCTACTTTATTGAAAAATAATTCGTCCGGGGTGCCGTCCGGGCGGTGCGCGGCGGTTGACGTCCCGTTTAACCGCGTGCGAGTAACCGCCAGCGGCGTGTGGCGGTACGGGGCGGTCGGGCGGTTGTGGCGGTAGTGCGGCGTTACCAGACCTCAGCGGCGGGCGGGCGCTTGATGGCGGTGACGGCGGTGCGCGCGGAGCGCACGCGGCGCGCGCCCAGCGAGCCGGAGCGCGCCAGCGGGCCCGAGTTGTCCGCGCTCGAGTACCCCGAGCTTATGTCCTCCGTTGACTTTATGTGGCTGCAACAATGTTTAAAGTATACTTTTTCAAATATCCAAATATCATCGCTGACGCATTACTGTGCTATTGCTCCATACGGGTAACTTTCAGAGCACGTTAGCCATGATCAAGTGCAAACTGGTCAACTTCACACAAAACTTGAAAACTTTTTTAAATAACTCTCATGCCTGTAGGTATCCTTTCTGTCGGGACCGCGGCCGATTGTGAGTAGTGTGCCCGCAGTCCCGACAAAGGACGTCCAGAGGAACACCGTGGTTTTAGCCAGTAGGAATCCGGCATATAAAAAAGACAGTAGAAATGTAATCAACGCGCCAGAAGTTATATTTTTAGGTATTAAGAAATACAAAAGTGTTTACAAATATTAATTTAAAAATGATTTCAATCACACATTCTTATTATTAAAAACAAACAAACAATACGAACCGTATGAGTATAGTTACAATGAACACCAATGCCTACCTAAAATATTTTTGTTTTGTTCTTTAAAACCTGTATCTTCATTTATCTGTCCTATATTGTTTAAATATTAGTCAATCCTATTTTCCTTCCTTCTTTCGTTCCTATAACCCTATTAAATTCTAATAACATAACATAATCATAATAACAGCTTAATCTCATTAAGAAATCACTGTCAGTACCTAGACAAGCTTATTCATCCACTGTACAGCTGCTACATCTCATATTTTGCACTACAAGTTACCTAAAGTCGGGCTCGTCCATCCGCGAGCGAGCGGGCCGCACGTCCACGTCCACCTCCGGGAAGTACATCGGCGAGCGGCTGTTCGACTCGGACGCGCTCCGGCGGGTCGTGAAGCCGCTGCAATCGTAATCGTTGTTGGAGAAACAAATATGTCGAGTGCGACTCACTTTTGTCTGTTTCGCCTCGGATTTGTTTTACAGGATTCAAGTAGCAAATGAGAATGCGTCCACGATAGGAAGTGGTTGCTGCCGCCCAAAGACGTACGTAAATAACTTCACATAGAACACGGGTTCTACCTGAAATCGATCACTGATACGTTGCTACTCCTAAGTACTAAGATTGTTGCCTCACATATATGTCAGCCAGTCAGTAACATTTGATAATTAACCCTGGCTTATTCATTTAAGTTTTAAATTATTCTCTCAAAGATATCCTTTTCATATATTTTTTGTATTTATTTCATATTTTTTGTTTTTATATCTACACTATACCTTTCTACTTATTCCCTTTTCCCGAAACGATTACAAGTAATACAATTATGGCTTGGTACTTCTGTATATGATATATGATGTTAAAATACCTACATGCTTTTTAATAATCACTTCAGAAATTCCTTATATTTGTCACAAGTTATATTGATACGACAACTGCACTACAAATATGTTCAAGTGACGCTTGACAAACGTGAGCATTAGCGTTGTACAGTTGCCATTTGGCTGACCATCGACATCAGGATTAACCAAACGAAAACAGGCGGACTTTATGTTATATTTACACTTAAATAAAAATGTATAAACGTTGTAATTTAAATGGTAAACCAACTAGAACAGACATACGAAAAACTAGGTCAGATCTCATCTTTTTAAGCACTCTAGCAATCAAACGGTTACAACAAAAAAGGAAATTAACGAGTTAATAACCCATTAGTCACGGATAGGTAGATAATCTTAGGAAATAATTAACGGAGCGTGCATAAAAAGCAGCATTATTATTAATCAATAGAAATGCATGCACATCGTATCGAATAAATTAACGTTTTTCGTTACTATTTGATAAATGTAGCGTGTAGGGATGTTGAAATGTGTTGAATGGAAATTAATTACGCAACGTTGTAATCATATTTCTACAT